>JAWPHD010001609.1:0-306347 GCA_037043455.1 Cyrtodaria siliqua
GAACATACCGAAGCGCCGTGATACACACGAGGCGGGATCCCGAAGGATGACGGATTAGCCGAGCGTTCACGATTGGATTGATACAATACATGCAATAGACGCTTATTAAAGTGTGCTGACGCCGAATAAAGCCTCTGTGTAATACAGACTGGAACTGGCGTAGTGGTATACAGGAAGTAATCACTTTCGTATTCATGAATTCCCAACTATTTAATCCCTAACGTTTTTTGTGATAAAACTTAAAAGGCATTTTTTATTGTTTAAGGTCTATAGACGCTCATTAAAGTGTGCTGACGCCGAATAAAGTCTCTGTGTAATGCAGACTGGAACTGGCGTAGGGGTATATAGGAAGTAAATCACTTTGGTTTTCATGAATTCCCAACTATATACTCCCTAACTTTTTTGTGATAAAACTTAAAAGGCATTTTTTAGTGTTTAAGGTCTATAGACGCTCATTAAAGTGTGCTGACGCCGAATAAAGCCCCTGTGTCATGCAGACTGAAACTGGCGTAGGAGTATACATGAATGAAAGCACTAATTATTTTCCCATAGACACCAATGTTAAAGTGGCACATATTAATGATTTGCTGCAAATTCAACTCAAGTATGGATAATGCAGCAGTGTAATGTTCATATAGAAAACTATGTTTCCACTTGAAAAATCACCAGAAAACGTGGGGTCACAAGACATGTAAGAAAGTTCTTGTTTGTTTACTAAACAGGTCAAGGGTACAGCTGTTTTTATTGATCGCCTGTTTTCATTGCTCACAAAGTGTAAGCATAGTGTCGAAATTTCGAAAATGTTCATCAGTGATCCAGTAAAACCTATTAATACGCTTCTTATACATATAACCACAAAATCGAGTAGAAATGGGCAGTTTTTCCCCTACCTATAATGCCCGTTTCCATCGAAAAAGGAGGGATTACTTTTTATAATAGGAACTACATTCGACTACACCTCGGAGGTCTACACCTCGGAGGTTTACATGTAATTGATGGTGGTAAACCTACATGCAATCTCTCCAGAGGCCGTCATGTATGTGTATGCAAGGAACGACAACTCTGGGTAGAAATTGATATACAGGAAGTAAATCACTTTGATATTCATGAATTCCCAACTGTATAATCCATAACTTTTTGTGATAAAACTTAAAAGGCATTTTTTAGTGTTTAAGGTCCGTTTTTTCTGGCTGAAATGGCTTTATTGACTTGTGTGCCAGAGCTAAGAACCATCTGCATGGCTATGGTGATTTTATTTTATCAACTGCAAAGTTTTGAAAATGAAAGTAGAAAACATGTTAGAGGTGTCGAATGAATACAGTTTGTTAACACGGTGTCAACTAAGATCAGACTTTACTGACCCCTACTTTTCTCAGCAGTTTTCTAGAGAGGAAAGACATACCACTAAAAATATATAAGAGAATCTTATTTTGAACTACGGTTTGAAAAATGACAAACTAAAAAGCTTGAAAACTCAATGTAATTTTCTTTTACTTCCAGTACACCTAAGATGTATGAAACCAATTACTTTCCTCATTGAGACCTTTTGTTTACAGTTCACAGCTGTTTTCATTGATAGTTATTCACAAAATGTATGCATAGATTCGAACAAAAAAGAGCAAAATTACTTTTTATTGTAGACAAGGCTACAACTCAGAGGCAACCTCCGCGCAGGGATTATTGGCTATCCGCGCAGTGATATTGTAGCCAATAATCCCTGCCACCACACAAATCACGTGACGATAGCTGAGGCCATGTGATTACAAAAATACAAAAGTAATGCTTGGTACAGCAAACTCTTGCCGTAACCAACACGCAATTGGCAACAGCAATAACATCATCACCTTCGAGAAGATGTTGAATACATTCAACCTGTTTTGGCTTGGGTCATAGATTTAAATACGTATGTAGGTCTATCATCACCGTCTATGCTTGGGTGTAATCTACGCGCAGCTTCTATAATGTTCTCAACGGAATACATGTTTGTTTACAAGTAACCAATTAACCGGTGTTCATATTAGATACAATTATTTTTTTTAATAAATACATTATTTTTGTAACCAAATACCGTTTTTCACACTATTTTCCTATATTATGAACAAAGCAAGTTGAAATATTGACCTAAAAAATATCTGGATTTCAGCTATAAATGAGCCAGCAGTGATAACTGCAACAGAAAGGGGGAAGTAACCACTGCAGGGCGTTTGCCTCGGAGGTGAATATGCAATTGGTGGTGGTAAACCTAGGATGAATATATAATTATTGTAGACCAAATGGTTTGTTAATTCATCAGAATGCATATTGTGGAACATTTGCAAATATTTTGGGGAACAAAGCAAGTATGTTTGGAGAACAAGGGAACACTGGTCAACAATTTAGGGAATATGTACCCCTCCTGGGAGGGCCTCAGAATAAGCAAAATAGCGTAAGCTGATTTAGCTTTTATTATATATATAAATTCACCAGCATGTTGGGTCTCAAATAATTCTTATACACGAGTATTGGGTCAAAATAGGGTTATTGCGTCAAAAATAAGGCTATTGGGTTAAGGACCAAAAAACAATTTTCAATGTTAGTGCAGCGGGGTGAGGCTCATTATGTTTGTTAAAATGGACGTATTATCCTGAAACAGCTAAATTGGGTCGGACCCAATAAAAAAAAAACTCCATAAATTGAGGTTATACATAGGGTCCCAATAACCTGGTGAGTTTATACATGTATATAAACAAAACGTAATTTAGGACTTCTATTTAAAATCATGATATTGTCAATGTAATAGTAAACCTGTCTGGGAAAGGATCATACCCACTCATATACGATTATTAATTCGAACACGTACGTTGCCTATTAAAGTCAACATCAATAATGTGAAAACATGTAAACATTGCCAGAAATTGCATATAGCTTATATCAAATATCATTTAAAGGCAATGTAGCGACACAGCCAAACGATCTCTTTTATTGAGAGTTCTGAAAAACTTGCAAAAAGGTGAAAGAATTATCAAAATCGGATAATAAACAAAAAAGATATGACCATTTGAAGGTTGTACTAAATGGATATGGGAGCCGCCATTTTGAAAACTATGACATCATAGTTCCATATGACCATATATGGAATATTGATAAAAATCATTTAAAGCAAAGCAAATCACTACAAATGAATAAAAACTCCTTAACTGGACATATAAAGCATTACTGACATTAGTTATACATATTATTTAAACAGTTACTTTATTTGTTCCCCTTTAAATGAGTAATTTTTCATATTTATCAATATTCCATAAATGGTCATTTAGAACTGTGATGTCATAGCTCTAACAAGAGCTGTCGGAGAACAGCGCAGCTCGACTATTCGATTTTTCAGAGAATAATAAATTTATAGCTAGTATATACCATCAGAAAACACGGCTACAACAATGTGGGTTAGGGTTGGGAGCACAACATAACTATGTGTAAGAATTGACCAAAACTACACAGAAATATGTAAAAAAAATAAAATAAAAAATTCGAGTTTAGAGTGGGGTGCGGGGTGGGGGTGGGAGAGAGGCGGGGGTGGATGGTGGGGGTGGATGGTGGGGGAGTGTGGGTGGGGGGCAACACAGGTATGTGTAAGAAGTAAGAATTGACCAAAACAACACAGAAATATGTAAAAAAAAAAGAAGAGTTTCGTGTGTGTGTGTGGGGGGGGGGGGGGGGGGGGGGGGGGGGGGGATGGAGTAACATTATGTGTAAGAAGCTATGTGTAAGAATTGACCAAAAACACAGAAATATGTAAAAAATAATAATAATAATTAAATAAAAATATTCTAGTTTCGAGCATGTGGTTGGGGCGGTGGGGGATGGGGTGGGTGTTGGAGTGGCGGGGGAGGGGATGCGGTGGGGGAGAAGGGGGCAGCATGTTTAAGAATTGACAACAGCAACACAGAAATATGTAAAAATAAAAAAAAACAGAGTTTCAAGTGGGGGTGGGGTGGGGGTGGGGTGGAGGGGGGGAGCGGAATGAGAGGCGGGAGTGGGTTGGGGGCGGGGGGAGGGGGCAACATATATGTGTAAGAATTGACTAAAACAACAAAGAAATATGTAAAAAAAAAAAAAAAAAGTTTCAAGTGGTGGGGGAGGGGGTGAGAGGCGGGAGGGGGGATTGGGGTGGGGAGGGTTGCAACATATGTGTAAGAATTGACTAAAACAACACAAAAATATGTAAAACAACAAAAATAGTTTCAAGTGGGAGTGGCATGTGGGGGGGGGGGGGGGGGGGGGGGGGGGGATGGAGTAACATTATGTGTAAGAAGCTATGTGTAAGAATTGACCAAAAACACAGAAATATGTAAAAAATAATAATAATAATTAAATAAAAATATTCTAGTTTCGAGCATGTGGTTGGGGCGGTGGGGGGATGGGTTGGGTGTTGGGAGTGGCGGGGGAGGGGATGCGGTGGGGGAGAAGGGGGCAGCATGTTTAAGAATTGACAACAGCAACACAGAAATATGTAAAAAATAAAAAAAAACAGAGTTTCAAGTGGGGGTGGGGTGGGGGTGGGGTGGAAGGGGGGAGCGGGAAATGAGAGGCGGGAGTGGGTTGGGGGCGGGGGGAGGGGGCAACATATATGTGTAAGAATTGACTAAAACAACAAAGAAATATGTAAAAAAAAAAAAAAACAGTTTCAAGTGGTGGGGGAGGGGGTGAGAGGCGGGAGGGGGGGATGGGGGTGGGGAGGGTTGCAACATATGTGTAAGAATTGACTAAAACAACACAAAAATATGTAAAACAACAAAAATAGTTTCAAGTGGGAGTGGCATGTGGGGGGAGTGGTGGAGGGAGAGGCGGGAGTGGTTGGGGGCGGGGGCAACATATATGTGTAAGAATTGACTAAAACAACAAAGAAATATGTAAAAAAAAAAAAAAGATTTCAAGTGTGGGGGGGGTGAGAGGCGGGGTGGGAGGGGGTGGAGGCAGGTTGGGAGGGGTTGGGGGCGGGGAGGGTTGCAACATATGTGTAAGAATTGACTAAAACAACACAGAAATATGTAAAAATATATATATATATTTATTATATAACCTATAAATAGACGCGTTTTCATTGGCTAAAAAGTAATTTTTTAGAAAAAATATCTAGCGATATTGACCTGTTTTTTTGATATTGACCTGTTTTTTTGATATTGACCTGTTTTATATAATTGTTTTTTTGATATTGACCTGTTTTATATAATTGTAAATTGAGGGTTATATAATAAAACAGTTATGGACTTTTCAGCTGTTATACATGATGTTGATATGCACCAAAAAATCATTATTGACCTCGGCTATCGCCTCGGTCAATAATGATTTTTTTGGTGCATATCACATCATGTATAACAGCTGAAAAGTCCATAATTGTATAATATATATAGATTTTCAAGTGGAGGTGGGTGGGGGGAGCGGGGTGAGAGGCGGGAGTGGGGGGAGGGGGCAACATATGTGTAAGAATTGACTAAAACAACAAAGAAATATGTGGGGGGTGGGGGATGAGCGGCGGGGTTGGAGGGGGGTGAGAGGCGGGAGTGGGTCGGGGGTGGGGTATGGGGGGGCAACATTTATGTGTAAGAATTGACTAAAACAACACAGAAATATGAAAAAAAAAAAAAAAAAAGTGAAGGGGAGTGGGGGCGGGGGTGGAAGGAGGGAGCCCATGCCAAAATATGGGTGAAGTAATAAGATGCATAATGCTATAACAAATCCCAAACCAAAATTATAGATATATACATGCTTACATGCAAACCTAGATCTGCCTTTATTGCACATTTTATGGGCCATCACAATTTGGGTTCCATGGGAGCCCAGCATTTGCAGAAGACAACATTACTTATCCAACCCTTTACAACATACTATAAGAAAACCAATTCTAAAATTTAGTTCAGCTAGGACAAGAAATGTAAGAGATATAGACCTGTAAACACAGCTTACACGCAAAATTTGATGTGAAACAGACATATTTTAAGGGCTATCAGAATTTGGGTTCCATGGGAGCCCAGGGGTTACAGGAACCAAAATTACTTAAGCAGCCCTTACGATAAGGCTATAAGGAAGCTAATGGCCAAATTTGGTTGTGCTAGGATAAGAATTTAAGAGATATAGACTTGTAAACACAGCTTACACGCAAAATTTGATGTGAAATGGGGCACATTTTATGGGCTATCATAATTTGGGATCCATGGGAGCCCATGGGTTACAAGAACCAAAATTGCTTATGCAGCCCTTAAGATAATGCTATAAGGAAGCCCATGAACAAATTTGGTTGTGCTAGGATAAAAAATGTAAGAGATATAGACTTGTAAACACAGCTTACACGCAAACCTTGATGTGGGACGCCGACGCCGACACAAACGCCGACGCCGACCCCGGGGTGATTACATAAGCTCTCTTATTCTTTGAATAGTCGAGCTAAAAATAGCAGCTTCCAAATCCGTTTTATTGACAACACTGACATTTTATGTTCCTCATGTATGATGTACAACCCCAGTTATTGATATGTATGTACATATACGAGTATATGTTAGGAAAAACACAGTTAATATACCATTCATTCTCTACGGTATAATACATGAATGGATGAAAGAACATTTATACAACTGAGAAAATAGTCATTCTAAATGTGCTAACTTTCGGTTTTAATATCGTTTTTAAAACAATATAAAGGGATTCTGCATCCTGGAACCCACGGTCACACTCCACATGTAATTCCAAGAACAATAACTGTATCTTTACAAGTCATCATTAAGAATAGAAGTTGTCTCGCTTAGAGACTACATTAACATACGATGATTTCCGTAAACATACCATATTATTTCGAAGGAAAGTCCAAGAAAAAAGGTGTGACTGTGGTTTTGCAAACTTTAATGGAAATTTCGCATGTCAAACACGTGACCCAAGAATGTACGCACTGATGTAGATCGACATGCGCAATACTAACTAAACGTGCTATTGCTATTGGACCGTTTTATGTGGCTGCTCGGGCATGAAGCTGATAGTATAATCTAACCAACTTGGTATCCTTGATTTTTAAAGATCGTAGAAACCATGCCCATGCATGCATATCTCGTTATAACAATTATAAACTTGCTGTTTATATTGCCACTGCCTCCAACCCCATGAACCCCACACTCCGATCCTAACACACACCAAAAAAGAGCGGCCTCTAAGGAATTGTGCTTAAGAGCTGCAGATCTCTAACTCGCGTGCGTTCGAACCTGTAGGTGGAATTTCTGATGGGACTTCCCCTACATTTTTCTTCACTGGCTAAAATCATGACATTTCAGTACATTATAGTTGTATCATATCGTACTGCATGACATTTCAGTACATTATAGTTGTATCATATCGTACTGCATGACATTTCAGTACATTATAGTTGTATCATATCGTACTTTGTGACTCATGTAAGTATATGTTATTTAATTTGTTTTATGGGTTAAAACAAATTTGTTAAACTATTCAGTAACACTCATTTTCTTGCATATGATTACGTGTCTATCTATAAACATTGTAAACATTGTAATAAACTACTCGATATTTCAGCAGGGAAAACCCTCCTTCAGTTTAGGGATTGATTTAAACTGAAAAGGATGTTTAGACAAGTTTGTCTTATTGTATATTAAAAGTGCGGATATATATATATATATAGTGTGACGTGGTTTTAATCGCAGTTTCTTGTTTGGTGGTCTTTATACTGTCTTAATAGAAGAAATGATACAGAAGTAACACGTTTTATCAAGCAAACGGGATTTTATTTACAAAATAGTCAAATAAACGAATTGTTATCAAGCCTGTAGTATATAATCACAAAAGTGATTAAAACAAATTGTATTGAGCTCAATAACAATAAACACTACATAAACTTAGAAATAAACACACAACACAAACTTAAACTAGAGGCCGAAGTGAGCCTGTAGACGCTCTACTGGTATGATGTGATTTAAAAACATAAAGATGATGGAGGTTAACCCACGAAACATGTTTCCTATATATCTTTGGGTTATCGTGGCGGCCAATTTGAATATTTGACGACAACGAAAAACTTGACAGAGGCAAACAACAGGAACATGTATGGTGGAATAAGTGGTAATATGTCGTTTGATAAAGGTCCTTAAATTTGACCTAAGTTTAGCCATGGTGGCCATCATGGATGACTGGAGGCCCCAAATCTGAGGGGGACTAACCCAAAGATCATTGTGATTAAGTTTC
Organism: Cyrtodaria siliqua; assembly: GCA_037043455.1. Lineage (NCBI taxonomy): Eukaryota > Metazoa > Mollusca > Bivalvia > Adapedonta > Hiatellidae > Cyrtodaria > Cyrtodaria siliqua. The sequence continues at coordinate 8,221 of JAWPHD010001609.1, forward strand.
ATCAACATCCTTCAAGCGGTTTCAGAGAAGTCAGTTTTAACGTTTTCCTATATAACTCTATGTAAACTTTGGGTCGCTGTGGCGCCCATTTTGATTATTCGACGATAACGAAAAACACAAATTTGATAGAGGCTAACCCACGGAACATGTTTATGATATTTCACAAGAATGGAATAAGTGGTTTCGGAGGAGATGTTGTTTGAAATTTCCTTAAATTTGACCTTATTTTAGACATGGCGACCATCTTGGATGACTGGCGGCCGCAAAAAACATAAATCTGAGAGGGACTATCCCAAATATCATGGTGATTACGTTTCATCAAAATCCTTCAAGAGGTTTCAAAGAAGATGCCATTTTTAACCTTTTCCTATATAACTCTATGTAAACTTTGGGTCGCCGTGGTGGCCAGTTTGATTATTCGACAATAATTAAAAACACAAACTTGATAGAGGCCAACCCAAGGAACATGTTTATGATATTTAACAATAATGGAATAAGTGGTTTGGGAGATGTCGTTTGAATTTCCTTAAATTTGACCTAATTTTAGCCATGGTGGCCATCTTGGATGACTGGCGGCCGCGAAAAACACAAATCTGAGGGGGACTATCCTAAAGATCATTGTAATGAAGTTTCATCAAAATCCTTCAAGAGGTTTCAGAGAAGATGCCATTTTTAACCTTTTCCTATATAACTCTATGTAAACTTTGGGTCGCCGTGGTGGCCATTTTGATTATCCGACGATAATTAAAAACACAAACTTGATAGAGGCCAACCCAAGGAACATGTTTATGATATTTCACAAGAATGGAATAAGTGGTTTCGTCGGAGATGTCGTTTGAAATTTCCTTAAATTTGACCTGTTAAGTTAATCAGAGCTGAGACAAGTGAATGACACTCCTTTTTGTGAGGTAAGATTTGTTTGTGTTCTTCGTCAGATTTGACACAAGTAATGGTCAAACATGATGATATACATACAGTGTGCCACAGGTAATGGTCAACATATGATGATATGGATACAGTGTGCCACAGATAATGGTCAAGGTATGATGATATACATACAGTATGCCAAAAGTAATGGTCAACTTATGATGATATACATACAGTATGCCACAAGTAATGGTCAACGTATGATAATATACATACAGTGTGCCACAGGTAATGGTCAATTATAATGATAAACATACAGTGTGCCACAAGTAATGGTCACATATGATGATATACATACAGTATGCCATAAGTAATGGTCCACATGTGATTATATACATACAGTGTGCCAAAGGTAATGGTCAATTATAATGATATACATACAGTGTGCCACAAGTAATGGTCAAACATGATGATATACATACAGTGTGCCACAGGTAATGGTCAACATATGACAATATGGATACAGTGTGCCACAGATAATGGTCAAGGTATGATGATATACATACAGTATGCCAAAAGTAATGGTCAACTTATGATGATATACATACAGTATGCCACAAGTAATGGTCAACGTATGATAATATACATACACTGTGCCACATGTAATGGTCAATTAAATTGATAAACATACAGTGTGCCACAAGTAATGGTCACATATGATGATATACATACAGTATCCCATAAGTAATGGTCCACATGTGATTATATACATACAGTGTGCCAAAGGTAATGGTCAATTATAATGATATACATACAGTGTGCCACAAGTAATGGTCAAACATGATGATATAAATACAGTGTGCCACAGGTAATGGTCAATGTATGATGATATGGATACAGTGTGCCACAGATAATGGTCAAGGTATGATGATATACATACAGTATGCCAAAAGTAATGGTCAACTTATGATGATATACATACAGTATGCCACAAGTAATGGTCAACGTATGATAATATACATACAGTGTGCCACAGGTAATGGTCAATTATAATGATAAACATACAGTGTGCCACAAGTAATGGTCACATGATGATATACATACAGTATGCCATAAGTAATGGTCCACATGTGATTATATATTTACAGTGTGCCAAAGGTAATGGTCAATTATAATGATATACATACAGTGTGCCACAAGTAATGGTCAAACATGATGATACACATACAGTGTGCCACAGGTAATGGTTAACATATGACAATATGGATACAGTGTGCCACAGATAATGGTCAAGGTATGATGATATACATACAGTATGCCAAAAGTAATGGTCAACTTATGATGATATACATACAGTATGCCACAAGTAATGGTCAACGTATGATAATATACATACACTGTGCCACAGGTAATGGTCAATTAAATTGATAAACATACAGTGTGCCACAAGTAATGGTCACATATGATGATATACATACAGTATCCCATAAGTAATGGTCCACATGTGATTATATACATACAGTGTGCCAAAGGTAATGGTCAATTATAATGATATACATACAGTGTGCCACAAGTAATGGTCAAACATGATGATATAAATACAGTGTGCCACAGGTAATGGTCAATGTATGATGATATATATACAGCAGGGAATACGGTACGGACAAGCATTTTCTATGACAGAGGTCACAGGTCAAGGTCATAGTGACCTTATTTTGGTACGCGACACACTGCTATCCCAAGATGTATCCACATACCAAGTTTGGTATTTCTAAGTGTTATAGTATTGAAAATACGGTCTGGACAAGCATTTTCTATGACAGAGGTCACAGGTCAAGGTCACAATGACCTTATTTTGGTACGTGACATACCGCTATCCCAAGACGTATTCATATACCTAGTTTGGTATCTCTAAGTGTTATAGTATTGAAAATACGGTCCAGATAAGCATTTTCTATGACAGAGGTCACAGGTCAAGGTCACAATGACCTTATTTTGGTACGCAACACACCGCTATCCCAAGATATATTCTCATACCAAGAAGGATAAAAATATCGGACAGGGAAAGTAGCATTCAAGTACGACAGTCAACCACAAAACACAAAAACAAACACGCAAACGAAAAGGCAAAAGTAATAAAAAATGCAAACGACATCACAAACACAAAAGGGTTGACAATAGGGCTACCGCCTTGGAATGATCAGTGGCAAAGTAGGCCACTGGGGGTTTAAACCGGTTCTAGGGTGCACCAAACCTCACACTTACCCTACTGTCAACCCATTAAAACAGGACAGTGTAAATAAAGAAATCCCCGCCATGATTAAATCAGTAAGTGTTATAGTATTTAAAACAAGAGGTCAATGACCTTGAAGCTCTACTGATAGGTTTTGATAGCTAGATCAGCATTCCTGTGAAGTTTCATGAAAAGTAGTTTGAGGAGTAGTCGCTACAAGTTTTCATTATATAACTCTATGTAAACAAAGATGGCTGCTGGTGGCCATGTTTAACATCAAATCAAAATAATTTTCGACAGGGATCAACATTATGTCATACTGATCATTTTAGAGAAAAAGTCCCATATCAATATCACTTATAGTTTTCAAGAAGTAGTCGCTACAAACTTGTATTTTGAAAATCTATTTTTAGCCATAGCGGCCATCTTGAACTTCTGGCCGACCTGAAATTTTGCTAGGATCAATTAGACATCAGGAGCAACATTCCTGAGAAGTTTCATGAAAATCCGTCGAGTAGTTACAGAGAAATAGTCACTACAAGTTTTTACTAGATAACTCTATGTAAACAAAGATGGCCAATGACAGCCATGTTTAACATCGAATCAAAACAATTTTCGACAAGGACCAACATCATGTCATGCTGATCATTTTAGAAAAAGTCCCATATCAATATCACTTATAGTTTTCAAGAAGTAGTCGCTACAAATTTGTTTTTTGAAAATCTATTTTTAGCTGTGGCGGCCATCTTGAATTTCCGACCAAGCTAAAATGTTGCTAGGATCATTTCGACATCAAGAGCAACATTCCTGCGAAGTTTCATGGAAATCCGTTGAGTTTCAGAGGAGTAGTCGCTACAAGTTTTTACTAAATAACTGAAAGTAAACAAAGATGGGGCAGCCATGTTTAACGTTGAATCAAAATGATTTTCGACAAGGACCAACATCATGTCATGCTGATCATTTTAGAAAAAGTCCCATATCAATATCACTTATAGTTTTAAAGAAGTAGTCGCTACAAACTTGTTTTTTAAAAATCTATTTTTAGATTTGGCGGCAAACTTGGATTTCACATCAACATGAATTTTTGCTAGGATCAACTAGACTTCATTGGCAACATTTCTGTAAAGTTTCATGAAAATCCATTCAGTAGTTTCAGAGGAGTAGTCGCTACAAAAAAAAGTTTACGGACAGACAGACAGCCTATAGAGCTAAAAACGGTTTGGACAAGTATTTTCTATGACAGAGGTCACAGGTCAAGGTCACCTTATTTTGGTACGCGACACACCACTATCCCAAGATGTATCCACATACCAAGTTTGGTATCTCAGTCTTATAGTATTGAAAATATGGCCCGGACAAGCATTTCGGAAGGACGGACGGACTGATGGACGGACAGGGTGCAAACCTATAGTCCCCACTGGGACCGGTGGGGGACTAATAATTATATGGCAGAGAATCATGTTGATAGAAAAGGTCTCATACATTAATTTTAAAACTGTATGTTAACAAAATATTTATAACAAAATAAAACATTAATTTAATAATATCTAATCTTTTTTAATCTTTTATTACAATAATTTACATATTCTAGTTGTAATCATTTATGACAAAACTCATTAACAATACTATTTATAATTAAATAGATAACTTGGACTTATAATCCTTAATTTTCTGTCTGGCTCTACATGTTACAAAAATGAATATTGAGTTTGACTCTTGCAAGTATAAACTAACTTCGTGTTGGGAAATGAAAGATTTGTTTGTTTGATTTTGTCTTTGTTTTAAAATAAATAATTCTATTGATTAAAAATATCTTCATCAGCTCTAGAGGTTTTACAAAGTTTTCTTCCAAAGATTGGTAGCATTTAGTTATACGTATACGTACATGTAATTATACTTTAATGTAACTCTTTGAATAAAGTGACATGCGACACTCTGGGCTAATGATTCTGAAGCTGGGCCCCTAACTTTTGCAAGCAAGGGGCCCAGCTGGCTCCTAGTCCAAAACAGTTAATCTGTGCCCCTGTATACATGTGACAAGGTTTTCGCCAGTCGTGTTGAGAATTACAAATTCATCTTCTGTACATGGTAGAAGAGTTCTATATATGCTGCAATTACAATAAAAGTAAGTGCCTTCCTATTGGGTCATTTTCATGGTGTACACAAAATCACATTCTTTAAATGATCCATTCACATGACTGTAGTCATTCATGCACACTATCATGTCATTGTCATTTATTGACTGAATAATAAACTTGCCACGCATAATGCATAACAATAATTGTCATAAATCGAGATTTGAGGGTTTCCTAAATTGTCGTTTCTTAATCTCAATTTTTTTTCAACACATTGCCTTGTAATATTTACAGGTTAATAATTACATTTAATGTTCTCTGACGCTTCGTAACAAGTTCTTCCTGCATTTGCATATTACATTGAAGATGTTCTGTACTCTGTGACAGCTCTGGGTAATATGCTTCAAAAACATTTTTAATACCAATAAAATCACGCTTCAAAAATAGGGTCAAAGTCTTGTTTCTCAAAGATCTGGCATAACCGTGTGGATAGTGGAAGAAATTTTACTCAAATCGAGCACCATATTTATAAAGATTCTCATTTCGTCTGATGTATCCAGCCAAAACATTCAAAAGCACCGACTGGTCAAGAAGGTTTTCGCAAGATGAAACTGTTTCCTTCACAACATCCTTAGCATTTCTTCTCTTAACTCGTTTTCATGGTTGGATTCAAAAATGACATCCTTTGACTGTTCAATAGAAACTTTAGCTCCATATCTGAATAACTTTCAATTGTTATTTTTGAAACATTGTTTTCTTTCAATGATTTAAACGCATCACTTCCATAGCAACTTTTTTTTAAAAAAACGGTCCAGACAATTTCTTTGCAACTTCACGACCGTCTTAGTTCTCTCTATAATTTCCTCATCTATATCTTCCGCAGTAATGACATTATGCAGAAAGTATTTTCAGATGATAATCCCATTTTATTTTTTTAATAAATCAAAATAATTTTGAATCATTATTCCTTTGTAAGTCCCTGATTCAATATAGCGTATATAATAAACTATTTTCTCATTTTCTTAATTCACATTTAAAGACCGAGCACCAAAATGTTCCTTCTGTGCAATTTTTCACAAATTAAGCAGATGTTTATTGTTAGGGGTTAGGAATTGACTCTTTACAAGTTATTCAAAAATATCCCCCTGAGTTTGAATTGCCGAAATACATTGTTCTAAATTGTCTTTTAGATTTTCAATCCAAGTGTCACTTGTTTCAACAGTTAAATCATTACAAATGTTTCATTTCCTTTCCTTTTGTATGGAGGTTTTAGCAACACTGTACTACTTGAAGTAGATGCCAATTCTGGTCTGTTAGTTGATAAATTATGAAATTTCAGCTTAAACGGAACTGTATAATAAGCTTGGGGAATGGTCTCTTTTGAGGTACTTGGCTTTGGATCTGTATCTGTGTCACAAGATTCGCTCCAATCATCACCAATAGTGGTTCTTTTTCTAATAAATTCATCAACATCGTTTTTGTGCTGTTTCGGGTAATGACAATGATGGAAGTCAAGGTGACGTAGATGATCAGCAACAGTATATGTTATTTGAGTATCTTCATCAAAAAGATGTAACTTTAGTTGAGATCTCTGAAATTTAAAATATACTTTTAATGTGATAAAGAATTGAATTGAATTTGGGTTTTAAGGCGCACCAACACATGAAAAGGTTATATGGCGCCTAGCAGGCATGAACATGCCAGGCTCATCTTCCATGTACATCGAGATAAAATATGGAAAATGGGCCTAGAACCTTCTCACCCTAAACTGCAGAGTTGCTGCAAATTCTATCGTAGAAACTCCATTTACGCTGGAGCCACGTTATTGTTTTTCTGCCACTGCTCTTTGATGCAAGCGAGATGGCACCTGAAACGATGCAGGGATCATGATGAAGACCTTTAATGAACATGAACAAAAAATGATAAAATGAACATGAATTTGGGGGGATTTTACCCCTCTGCCTACCCCTCCAAAGGGATCCGCAGTGGCCGTATTCTTTGCCCCGTGACCAAACGGGAGCCCCGGCAACCACACGGGGCATGTGATAAAGAACAAGAATTTTGAATTAGTAGTAGTCAAAACATTTAGTAGTGTATTTACATATACATGATACATTTACATATTACACTGCTTGCTAAACAGGTCTTTATATCAGTGATATAATATTGATGAAAAAACAATATATTACAATTCAAAATGTATGACATAATTTTATCTTATTTGTTCATTTTTCTATAAAATATCTTCTAAATTGAAATGATTATAGCAGATATGTTAGAATCATCTATTAATGTTGATGAATAGTAAAGACCTTTCCATATCAACCCACAAACAAATAAAATGAGAGGGCTTACTAAATGCTTAGGGCATAACTGAAGGTCTGTCTCTGTATTTATCCGACCGTTTGGGAGAGTAGACGTCCAGTCTTCCATGGTTTGAAACATTTCCACATTCTAAAATATGACCACAATTAATTCTGCATTAGCAACTGGTTTAAAGATCAAACAAACTAGTGTCCACAAGGCAAAATATAGCATTTTTTGGTAATAAATGGGCCTTAAGTTTGCTGTTTCTAATCCAAAATGACTGATTTAAATATTTTATATTTTTATAATACTTTTCTTTACATTTGCATTCATGTTATAAAGGGGTGGTAAGCAGAATTCATTTAATGGGGTCATAAGGCAGTGTAAACACTATCCAATATGCAAGTTACATTGAATTGAATTGAATTGGATTTTAAAGTCGCACCAACAGCTAAGGTCATATGGCGACTTTCCAGCTTCCACTGGTGGAGGAAGACCCCATGTGACCCTCCGGACAATTTTCGTGCACAGGCGTGCACCTGGGAAGAACCACCGACGTTCCGCAAGCCAGCTGGATAGCTTCCTCACATAAAGATTCCTAGGCGGTGACGGGCAAGTGATTGCAAGTCAGAGACTCTAACCACTCGGCCACGGACGCCCCCAAGTTACATGCAGGCGTGTATACTTCACACTGGTTGTATAAACCATAGTGTTTGTTTGACAACACTTCGATGTTACTGTACTTGACCTTTAAACCAGTTAAGTCGAAAGTGAATTGCAGGCAGATTGATCGCTGTTTATCCAAAAATTGCATCGAACATAGTAATCAATTTTCACTAACTCCTACATTTGCAAAATTGCCTGATACAGTTTATAAGCAACAGCTCAAATGCAACAGCTCAAATTGTATATGTTGGCTTAGTGAAGACAGGGATGTGAGAACAGACAGACTAAATACATTATACCTGCCCCTACTTTTCGTTGTTATAATACAAATGAGTCATAATGCATATTATATCTTACATTGTAAACATGCTGAAGAACATGTATGCTGAGAGCTTGAACATTGTTCTGGAGCAGGAAGACACAATCATCCCAGCGACAACAGACAGGTCAGAGGCATGTTCTACCAGATGGCCATTCAACTCTCCAAAGCTTGAAAACACTGCACGACAGTTCTCCCATTTACACTGCCACTCCTTGTTAAATAGAGTACATAAAATTGCCACAAGTATATAATAATAACAGAGCTAAGTAGAGCTAAAAATCTGCTGATCTTTGATCATTTGAGCTAAAAATAGTATATTGAAACCAAATTAAAAACAATATTCATCTAATAGACACAATTCAACTGCTAAAACTCACTGATAAAAAATCAGCCTGTTTTAATAAATAATATAAAAGGAATTCATTAAGGCATAGCAGAGTTTCACTGCATAACAAATGGCATGAACGGACATGTGCAAACCAATTTTTTACCCTAGCTAGTAAGAAACACTAGCTGGTAAGAATTTAACTTGGCATAGTTTTTGCCTAAAGTGAAGCACTTGTTTCTTAAGTGTCCTTAATTGTTAACGCAATAAGTCCCAAGTCTACCGAAAACAAAAATTACCACTGGCAAACTTAGTTGGTCCTGGGTTTAACTCAACATCCCCTGACAACAAAAGACGCATTTGTGTCGTGTCCACTGCCTGTGCTATAACTAGTTTCTGCACTGCATGGAACAATCCTTCTTTGCCACACAAACAACTTAGCAGCAATTGCTGGAAAATATCTCGCCACTGAGAAGGTAGGAGCACTGAATACACACCTGAAACAACACATATCAACATTAGCAAAAAGCATAATGTATATATACTCCCTAGAAAGGAAAATTCATGATGTTTAAAAGAAAAAAACTTTTTATTGATGTACCTTTATACACACACATTGTCTTCCGATGCCTTGAGATATGCACTTTGAGAATGTGTTTGAGAAAATATATAAAAAAACAAGAAATCCGCGGATTCACGTCTCGCCTAACGGGGAAGGGACTTAAAAATAAAAAGGTCAATGATGCTTAAATGAAAGTTTGTAAACATGTTAGTAACTAAAAACAATGGAGTTTGCCGAGATGACATTTAAGTGCATTTGTTTAAAAATAAAATGCCATTCTATTAAAAACAAGCGGCCCAAGATGGCCATAGGATGCTCTACTGGCTCAAACGGCTCTTATATCGGGGGTTGTCCACATAAAATTCCCATCAGTACTTCTTTTAAAACATTGCAAAAACAACAGGGATAGGATGGCCTTAGACCGCTCACCTGGTAATCATGGGCAATAAGTCTGCTGTGTCTAGTCTGGCATGGGTATTTTTTAATTTGTCCCACTTTAGCTTTTATCAACAAATCAAGGGCCATAACTCTGTCGTTTCTAACAAGATCTAGCTGGTTTTCGAACTTGTCCAAGATTTCATTGATATACCGCGCTTTGCACAACTAGACATCATACTGAGGCTTCCTGACAAATTGTGTAGAAATCCAACAAGCCGTTTAGGACGAGTAGTGCCGACAAGAAATTTTAAAGTGAAAATGTCAACGAGCCATAACTCAGTCATAAATCAGGGAACTGGAAAAATTGAATTGAATTGAATGTTGTTTAACGGCTCATCAACACAGTATAGGTTATTTAGAGCCACCCCAGAGAGAGGGGAAGGATACATAGGAATCCAACCAGTCTAGCACTATAATGTATATGCCCAGTCACATTATACCAACACCTCTCCAACCAGTCCTGACACTACAATGTATATGCCCAGTCACATTATACCGACACCTCTCCAACCAGTCCTGGCACTACAATGTATATGCCCAGTCACAGTATACCGACACCTCTCCAACCAGTCCTAGCACTACAATGTATATGCCCAGTCACATTATACCAACACCTCTCCAACCAGTCCTAGCACTACAATGTATATGCCCAGTCACATTATACCCACACCTCTCCAACCAGTCCTGGCACTACAATGAATATGCCCAGTCACATTATACCAACACCCCTCCAACCAGTCCTAGCACTACAATGTATATGCCCAGTCACATTATACCGACACCTCTCCGACCACTCCTAGCACTACAATGTATATGCCCAGTCACATTATACGGACACCTCTCCAACCAGTCCTAGCACTACAATGTATATGCCCAGTCACAGTATACCGGCACCTCTCCAATCAGTCCAAGCAATACAATGTATATGCCCAGTCACAGTATACCGGCACCTCTCCAACCAGTCCTAGCACTACAATGTATAGACACCTCTCCAACCAGTCCTAGCACTACAATGTATATGCCCAGTCACAGTATACCGGCACCTCTCCAACCAGTCCTAGCACTACAATGTATATGCCCAGTCACAGTATACCAACACCCCTCCAACCAGTCCTAGCACTACAATGTATATGCCAAGTCACATTATACCCACACCTCTCCAACCAGTCCTAGCACTACAATGTATATGCCCAGTCACATTATACCCACACCCCTCCAACCAGTCCTAGCACTACAATGTATATGCCCAGTCACATTATACCCACACCTCTCCAAGCAGTCCTAGCACTACAATGTATATGCCCAGTCACAGTATACCGACACCTCTCCAACCAGTCCTGGCACTACAATGTATATGCCCAGTCACAGTATACTGACACCTCTCCAACCAGTCCTGGCACTACAATGTATATACTCAGTCACATTATACCGACACCTCTGCGACCAGTCCTAGCACTACAATGTATATGCCCAGTCACAGTATACCGACACCTCTTCAACCAGTCCTAGCACTACAATGTATATGCCCAGTCACAGTATACCGACACCTCTCCAACCAGTCCTAGCACTACAATGTATATGCCCAGTCACATTATACCAACACCCCTCCAACCAGTCTAGCACTACAATGTATATTCCCAGTCACAGTATACCGGCACCTCTCCAACCAGTCCTGGCACTACAATGTATATGCCCAGTCACAGTATACCGGCACCTCTCCAACCAGTCCTGGCACTACAATGTATATGCCCAGTCACATTATACAGACACCTCTCCAACCAGTCTTAGCTCTACAATGTATATGCCCAGTCACAGTATACCGACACCTCTCCAACCAGTCCTGGCACTACAATGTATATGCCCAGTCACATTATACTCACACCTCTCCGACCAGTCCTAGCACTACAATGTTTATGCCCAGTCACAGTTTACTGATACCTCTCCAACCAGTCCTGGCACTACAACGTATATGCCCAGTCACATTATACCAACACCCCTCCAACCAGTCCTAGCACTAAAATGTATATGCCCAGTCACATTATACCGACACCTCTCTCCGACCAGTCCTAGCACTACAATGTATATTCCCAGTCACATTATACGGACACCTCTCCAACCAGTCCTAGCACTACAATGTATATGCCCAGTCACAGTATACCGGCAGCACTCCAACCATTCCAAGCAATACAATGTATATGCCCAGTCACAGTATACCGGCACCTCTCCAACCAGTCCTAGCACTACAATGTATAGACACCTCTCCAACCAGTCCTAGCACTACAATGTATATGCCCAGTCACAGTATACCGGCACCTCTCCAACCAGTCCTAGCACTACAATGTATAGACACCTCTCCAACCAGTCTAAGCAATACAATGTATATGCCCAGTCCCAGTATACCGACACCCCTCCAACCAGTCCTAGCACTACAATGTATATGCCCAGTCACATTATACCGACACCCCTCCAACCAGTCCTAGCACTACAATGTATATGCCCAGTATCAGTATACCGACACCCCTCCAACCAGTCCTAGCACTACAATGTATATGCCCAGTCACAGTATACCGACACCCCTCCAACCAGTCCTAGCACTACAATGTATATGCCAAGTCACAGTATACCGACACCTCTCCAACCAGTCCTAGCACTACAATGTATATGCCCAGTCACAGTATACCGACACCCCTCCAACCAGTCCTAGCACTACAATGTATATGCCAGTCACAGTATACCGACACCTCTCCAACCAGTCCTAGCACTACAATGTATGGACACCTCTCCAACTAGTCCTAGCACTACAATGTATATGCCCAGTCACATTATACCGACACCTCTCCAACCAGTCCTGGCAGTACAATGTATATGCCCAGTCACATTATACCCACACCTCTCCAACCATTCCTAGCACTACAATGTATATGCCCAGTCATGTTATACCGACATCTCTCCAACCAGTCCTAGCACTACAATGTATATGCCCAGTCACATTAAACCAACACCTCTCCAACCAGTCCTGGCACTACAATGTATATGCCCAGTCACGTTATACCGACATCTCTCCAACCAGTCCTAGCACTACAATGTATATGCCCAGTCACGTTATACCGACATCTCTCCAACCAGTCCTAGCACTAAAATGTACATGCTGAGTGTCAAGCAAGAGAGATACTACTATAGTATTTTTATAATGAAATCTTTGAAATGACCTGTCGGGGATTGAACCCACAACATCCTGCATGTAAGGCAGATAATACTCTCTCAGGAACTGTATGAACGGATCAGTGATCAGAAAATAATTGGAAGCATCTATTTGTACAGTTTAAAAAGCTTTGTGTATTGTATCGCGTGTATTGTTTCGCCCACTTTAGTGGAGGGCGAGACATTGTTATGCACAATAACTGAAGCTCCGACCCACTGACAAGACCTCACCAACATTTTAATACCAACAAATGTAGGTAATTTTTCTTGGTTAAAGTTTTTGTAAGTTATTTGAAACGTTATTTACTTAACTTCCGGTGTGGGAATGTAATAAAGCAATGACATTATACACTAGTGTAACAAATATTGTATGTAAATGAAGGCAAAATCATTGTTCCAAAATTTTAAACCCCCGCTCTCACAAAGTGAAGTGGGTGCTATATAGGAATCACATTGTCCGTAACTTCCTGTCGTGTCCTGTCACTTAACACATTTTTTTTGCGTTGTGTACCATCCCATAACACATTTTCAATACTTGCATATCTACATGTAATATGATTTGCATGAGTAGTTCCAAAATTCATATACTCATAACAAACTGTTGACCTTATGTCCCTCTATATCACCCATCATTGATTGCCTAATTTATTACAGAATTATGGCCCTTTGTTTGACTGCATTTTCCACTCTAATATTGTGTATTATTATACCTCACGTTTACACCTGTATAAACTGCTCATACCCTTAGCGTGAAGCAATTTTTACTGTTCACCGGTCAACAATTTTTACTGTTACACGATTGTGACGTCACGGGAAGTATAACAAGACGCTCTACTTGTATGATGTGATTCAAAAACATAAACACAGAAGCCAACCCAAGAAAAATGTTTCCTATATATAACTCTTATGTAAACTTTGGGTTATCGTGGCGGCCATTTTGAATAATTTTGATTATTTGACGATAATGAAAACACAAACTTGATAGCTGCTAACCCAAGGAACATGTATATGATAAATCACAAGAATGGAGTGTCGTTTAGGAGATGTCGTTTGAAATTTCCTTAAATTTGACCTAGTTTTAGCCATGGCGGCCATTTGGATGACTGGCGGCCGTGAAAAACATAAATCTGAGAGGGACTATCCCAAATATTATTGTGCTTAAGTTTCATCAAAATCTTTCAGGCGGTTTCAGAGAAGATGTAATTTTTAACCTTTTCCTATATAACTCTATGTAAAATTTGGGTTATCGTGGTGGCCATTTTGAATATTTGACGACAACGAAAAACACACACTTGATAGAGGCCAACAACAGGAACATGTATATGATATTTAACTAGAATGGAATAAGTAGTAATATGTTGTCTGATAAATGTCCTTAAATTTTACCTAAGTTTAGCCATGGTGGCCATCATGGATGACTGGAGGCCCCAAAAACACAAATCTGAGGGGGACTAACCTAAAGATCATTGTGATTAAGTTTCATCAAAATCCTTCAAGCGATTTCAGAGAAGATATCATTTGTTAACGTTTTCCTATATAACTCTATGTAAATTTCGGCTCGCTGTGGCGGCCATTTTGATTAGTCGACGATAATGAAAAACACCAACTTGATAGAGGCTCACCCAAGGAACCTGTTTATGATATTTCACAAGAATGGAATAAGTGGTTCGGAGATGTTGTTTGAAATTTCCTTAAATTTGACCTAGTTTTAGACATGGCGGCCATCTTGGATAACTGGCGGCCACGAAAAACATAAATCAGAGAGAGACTATCCCAAATATCATGGTGATTAAGTTTCATCAAAATCCTTCAAGAGGTTTCAGAGAAGATGTCATTTTTAGCTTTTTCCTATATAACTCGAAGTAAACTTTGATTCGCCGTGGTGGCCATTTTGATTATTCGACGATAACGAAAAACACAAACTTGATAGAGGCCGACTCAAGGATCATGTTTATGATATTTCACAAGAATGGAATAAGTGGTTTCGGAGATGTCGTTTGAAATTTCCTTAAATTTGACCTAGTTTTAGCCATGGTGGCCTTCTTGGATGACTGGCAGCTGCAAAAAACACAAATCTGAGAGGGACTATCCCAAAGATCATTGTGATTTAAGTTTCATGAAAATCCTTCAAGCGGTTTCAGAGAAGGTGTCATTTTTAATGTTTTCCTATATAACTCTATGTAAACTTTGGGTCGCTGTGGTGGCCATTTTGATTATTCGACGATAACGGGAAAAAAAACTTGATAAGACTCGAGAGGCCAACCCAATGAACAAGTTTATGGTATTTCACAATAATGGAATAAATGGTTTCATCGGAGATGTTGTTTGAAAATTCCTTAAATTTGACCTAGTTTTAGCCATGGCGGCCATCTTGCATGACTGGCAGCCATGAAAAACATAAATCTGAGAGGGGCCCTCCCAAGTAACATTGTGATGAAGTTTTATCCAAATCCTTCAAGCGGTTTCAGAGGAGATGTCGATTTTATAAAATTGGTAAGAGACGGACAGACAGACAGACAGACGGACGAAAAGCGATTCCATAAGCTCGTCTGGACTTTGGCCAGTAGAGCTAAAAATTGTATTTATTTTATACAATTAAGTATTCATCAATTACATGTACATTAAGTTATTTCAATAGAATAATCATCATCACCACCATGATATTCTTCCACGACAATGTCTCAGCTTAAACACAAGGTGGAATTTAATCTCATTCTTCATCATAATGATCAATGTCAGTGTCTGAATCAGTCTGACAGAATTGAATTGAATTGAATTGGGGTTTTAAGGCGCACCAACACATGAAAAGGTTATATGGCGCCTAAAAGGCATGAACATGCCAGGCTCATCTTCCATGTACATCGAGATAAAATATGGAAAATGGGCCTAGAACCTTCTCACCCTGAACATTTGACAGAAAGGGCCATCTCAATACAATTAGAATTTCACAGACTTCATCTTGCACAGTTCATTGTCTTTTTGATATCAAACTACAGAATATTAAGAAGCAGTGTCTGGTCAACAGACAACTAGCTCAATTGGCAGAGCATTAAAATGAGGATCACGGGCTCAAGTCCTAATCCGTTCGCACATTTTTCAAATCTTGTAAGATTTGTTGGCAAGCAATCCGTAAAGGACTGCTACTCTTAGTCTTAAGCCATAAAATTCAGTCACAAATAGTTTTATTTCAAATTGCTATAGGAAGATGGTAGAATCAATACAAGCAACTTTTCTGGTATGTTAGCTCAGTAAAGCATCTAACTGGTAGTCAATAGTCAGCATATAAATATTTCTGAGATGCATCATTTAATTACAGTCAGACTCATGCAATGCAATCTGGGAAATGTTCATACACCTTCAGAGGTATGTCTAGAATATATCTGCACTGTTTCGAGTCCCCTGAAATGAAATAACAAAACAAGAGGTCAATGACCTTGAAGCTCTACTGATAGATTTTGACAGCTAGGTCAGCATTCCCGTGAAGTTTCATAAAATCTGTCAAGTAGTTTCAGAGGAGTAGTCGCTACAAGTTGAAGTTTTTACTATATAACTCTAGGTAAACAAAGATGGCCACTGGCAGCCATGTTTAATGTCGAATCAAAATAATTTTTGCTGATCATTTCAGAAAAAGTCCCATATCAATATCACTTACAGTTTTCAAGAAGTAGTCGCTACAAACTTTTTTTAAAAATCTATGTTTAGCCGTTGTGGCTATCTTGAATTTCCAGCCTACCTGAAATTGTGCTAGAATCAACTAGACATCAAGAGCAACATTCCTGTGAAGTTTCATGAAAATCCGTCCAGTAGTTTCAGAGGAGTAGTCACTACAAATTTTTACTATACAAACTCTATGTTAACAAAGATGGCCACTGGTGCCCAGGTTTCAATTTGATTCAAAATATTTTTCGACAAGGATCAACATCATGTAATGCTGATCATTTTAGAAAAAGTCCCATATCAATATCACTTACAGTTTTCAAGCAGTAGTCGCTACAAACTTTTTTTTAAAAATCTATTTTTAGCCATGGCGGCCATCTTGAATTTTCCACCGACCTAAAGAAAATCTGGGATCAATTAGATATCAAGAGCAACATTCCTGTAAAGTTTCATAAAAATTTGTCAAGTAGTTTCAGAGGAGTAATCGCTACAAGTTTTTACTATATAAATCTATGTAAACAAAGATGGCCGCTAGCGGCCATGTTTAAAGTCGCATCGAAATAAATTTCAACAAGGATCAACTTCATGTCATGCTGATCATTTTAGAAAATGTCCGATATCAATATCACTTACAGTTTTCAAGAAGTAGTTGCGACAAATTTATTTATTTTAAATCTATTTTTACCTGTGGCAGCCATTTTGAATTTCCGGCAAGCCTGACATTTTTCTAGGATCAACTAGACATCAAGAGCAATATTCCTGTGAAGTTTCATGAACATCCGCTAAGTAGTTTCAGAGGAGTAGTCGCTACAAGTTTTTACTATATAACTCTATGTAAACAAAGATGGCCACTGGCAGCCATGTTTAACATCGAATCAAAATAATGTTCGGCTCGGATCAACATCATGTCATGCTGATCATTTTAGAAAAAGTTCCATATCAATATCACTTATAGTTTTCAAGAAGTAGTCGCTACAAACTAAATTTTTAAAAATCAATTTTTAGCTGTGGCGGCCATCTTGAATTTCTGGCCAATCTGAAATTTTGCTAGGATCAATTAGACATCAAGAGCAACATTCCTGTAAAGTTTCATGAAAATCCGCCTAGTTGTTTCAGAGGAGTAGTTGCTACAAGTTTTTACTATATAAATCTATGTAAACAAAGATGGCCGCTGGCAGCCATGTTTAACGTCGAATCAAAACGATTTTTTAGAAGGATCAACATCATGTCATGCTGATCATTTAGAAAAAGTCCCATATCAATATCACTTATAGTTTTCAAGAAGTAGTCACTACAAACTTGTATTTTAAAACTCTATTTTTAGCTTTGGTGGCCATCTTGGATTTCACATCAACATGAATTTTTGCTAGGATCAACTAGACTTTATGGGCAACATTTCTGTAAAGTTTCATGAATATTCATCCAGTAATTTCAGAGGAGTAGTCGCTACAAATAAAAGTTTACGGACAGACGGACGGACGGACGGACGAACAGACGGACGACGGACACGCACCATGGCATAAGCTCTGGTGATCTCTGATCAGTCAAGCTAAAAATACGTAAAAACACAAAACATAAATGATGATACCTATAAACATGTATAAACTTCATATTAATATATTTAAAATGCAGCCACACTAACGAGTATAAATAAATAGGTTACGGTAAATGTTTTCGTGTATGAAAAAAAAAAATCACAGGGTTAGAAAAATGTGCAGCCAGACCGGGGCTCGAATCCGGGACCTTCGGACTACCGTTCCGATGCTCTACCGGTCGGGCAATGCAACATCAATCTACATGTACCTGTTAGGTATCAACAAACCGTGCCATGCACACTTGGCAATATTAATCAAGGAGGTTTGGATTCTGGCTCAATGTACTTTGTTGACCGGGTGAGTCAAATGTCTATAATGTAAATTGTAGAATTTAAATAAAACTGTAAATACACATTATACAATATTAAGCTCATATTAGGAAGTAAATATACATACCAATGTCAATGAACTACTGTGTGAGCCTCGTCAACAACACACGGCCTAAAATGCTGGCTAGCCGTGTCATCATATGACACCATTTTCTCACGGACAAGATGGCCTCAGGTGACGTGAATAAGCATGGAACGTCTCCATCAATTATGATCTGTTCTTGTTTTGTATCCTTGCCGAAATAAGTGGCTGTACATCCAAGACCATTCAAATACTCGCACTGTTCCTTCATGATTGAAGTAACAAGAGTATCCCAAGAATAGCACAGTTTTGTCCATGGTTTAGCGCCATATCACATGACAAGCTTGATAACAAAAGCTCTGGCCGCCTCCGGTTTTAACAGAAAGAACATCATCTTGATTTTTTATCAACGCGTTCAATGTCTTCTTGAAAAAGGCTTATATTTATCAATTCCATCTTTCTAAAACTGGTGGTCCCCATTTGTATTTGCTAGACGAAGATTAGTTGAAATGGCTGATTTGATTGGATAAATCTTCCATGAAGAATTGTAGTGGAACCAATTAAAATCGGCTCACGAATTATTCATAAGCCCGACGTGTTTACTGCGAGTTAACCACAGTTGATGAATGGAGTGGTAACGTAATCAATCAAACGTGGGTTCCGACAATGGGGCAAATGTGATCTCAGGGCTACATGTAATATATGAAAGCTGTGTGCCTTGTGGTTATAGAGAAGAAAGAATTTTAAAGTTTTTCCCTATAAAAGTCTATGTAAAACATGTGACCCCTGGGGTGGGGCCAATTGTGGTCACTATCTGAACAAACTCGGTAAAGGACCATAGGAGTATAGTAACTGCAAAATATTAAACCTCTGGCTCTTGCAGTTTCAGAGAAGAAGATTTGTTAAGTTTTTCTCTATACAAGTCTATGTAAAACATGTGACCCCTGAAGTGGGCCAAATGTGACCACAGGTCACCATTTGAACAAACTTGGTAAAGACCATAAGCTTATAGTAAACACAAAATATTAAACATCTGACTGTTGTAGTTTCAGAGAAGAAGATTTTTGAAATTGTTTTCCTATATAAGTCTATGTAAAACTGTGACCCCCGGGTCAGGTCCAAATTTGACCCCATCTGAACAAAATTAGTAGAGGATCATAAGCCGATGCTACATGTAATACATGAGAGCTCTGTGCCTTGTGGTTTCAGAGAAGATGTTTTAAAGTTTTTTCCTATATATCCTTGAAAAACATGCAAAATCTCAAAATACAAACTTTAGATCCCCAGGGCACGGCCATTTTGGCCCCCGGGGACTTCATTTGAACAAACTTGATAGTCAAGGTGTTGGCGATCATTTTAAAAGAAAAACTGTCAAAATCTGTCCAGAGGTTCTTGAGAAGATTTTTTAAGGTTTCACAGTGTTTCTGCAAGTCTCATTTTTTTAGGGGTCATCCTTGACCCCCTATGGAATAAACTGGGGGTCATTTTGTAAATATAGGGGTCACATTTTTTGGACATGCTTTTTGATAAATAGACCATGTTATGTCAGATATGTTGATTAGACATTTAATTGCTGTATATTATTGTGTTTAACTAATTTGTATAAAGAACAAAGTAATAAAGGAAGACGCATACTCAGTTGTACTTGAAGTGTTAACTTTATTATAACTTTGACTTGACTCTGACTGAAGTAACTAGAACTAAGAAGTTAAGACATTTAGACTTACAGAAGACATATGAATAATCATTATGTATCCAGTATGATGTATCTGTAGAACAAGGTTTTACTTTGTAAACACTTTCCTTTGTTTCGACTCTTTCCACTTTTTTAGTGCCAAACTGAAGTCAAATTTCTCAATATCAGGACCAAGGGATATCTGCATCAATGTGTTTAACCTTGATGCAGATAACCTGTTCCTAGAAGAGACCTTGATGTCATTTTGCACACTGAAACCCCGTTCTACAGTGGCAGTCTGTAGGGGCGCAAGCACTGCCACCATAGCAAGTTTCGACAGATTTGGAAAGCAACCAGGGTGATTTACAGTCAGAAATTTCCAAATTGACTGTATAGTATGACATGGATACTTCTGCTGGAAAACAATGGCCTTGCACTTTTCCCACTCTACCAAAGTCTCATCACCATCATTGAAAGGAGGATGCTCACCTGCTTCACAACCATAATGGTCAATTAAAGCCTTTAACTGACTTTCTCCATAACATCTCCTATCATCCTCAGATAACAGAGATAAGCCTCTCATACTCAACATTGCCATGTTGGACACTAAATCAGTTGCTACAGCAGGAAACCGTTTCTCTATTTCAAGTATCAAGTTTGTTAAGAAGGATTCTCTTACTTCTTGAACTGTTGTCTGAGGACAGGGGTATCAACTATCTGGACACCCTTGAACTCAGACAGTTTCTCTGCTGTTGCAATTGACATAAACTCTGACAAAAAATTACCATCATTGGTTTTCAACCAAATCAGTTGCTGGACAACACTGTCAACACTAGGTCTCAACATGGCAAGGTCATTATCTTCTTTCTGGAAGAAAAGGCTAGCTGGGTTATCTTTGGGATGATGTCCATAAGTAGGTATGTTACAGCAATGAAAACAAAAGTTGTCATCTTTTTGAAAAATCCCTTTGAGGCACTGTCATTGGAAGATTCCATCTGACTTTCAAAATATGTGACAAGTGATCCCCAGGTACGATACAGAGTCTCAAGTGCAGAATACATAGAGAACCACCTGACACTGTGCAATTCTTTATACTGTAAGTTTGGGGCATTTAGTAAGGTTTGTATTTCTCTTACCTTTTCCCTGCGTAAGGCAGACCTCTTGAAATGGTAAAAAATGTCTGACAGTATTTGCTGATACTTCTTTAAGTATGGAACCTTATCTGCAGCTTGACTAGAACACAGGGCAAGCCTGTGTGCAATACAATGCACTCCAATCACAAAAGGCGAGTCCTGTCTTCTGATCAAAGCTACAAATCCATTTTTTGACCCTGTCATAACAGAGGCCCCATCAGACCCTACTGCAACCACCCTGTCAAGTGAAATGTTACGATTCTCAAGGGTATTTTTTGTATGTTCGTAAATAGTGTTTGCAGTCCCATCTGGAATCTGAATGTTATTTATAAAATGAGTTTCAAGATCAAACTCTGGGGTTATAGATTTCGCATATAACAACAACTTTTTGGTGATAGAAATGTCACAGCTTTCATCCAAAAGAATAGAAACAAAAGGGCTTGCTGATAGTTTATCATTCACATCATCTGTGAGGACACTTGCTATTGCATCTTGCATTTCTTCTGCTGCCTGGGCTGAAGTGTAAGTGGCTGTTCCAACCTGCCAATACAAAATAAGTATGATATAATTATATTTTAAGTACATGTAGATGTGGTCACAAAAATAAACATCAATTAGCCTACGTAGACCTATAGGCTAGCTATTCAGTAAGCTAAGCAACATTTAACTTCACATAATAATTTTTTTGAAATTTTATAGATAAAATCACATTATTTTAAATGCGAGCAATAAATATGATGTATTTGGCCTACACGTTTTTTTCGTTTTCTGTTACCCGATCGACCGTGATTTTTAACTCCCCGACGTATTTGTTTTATAACGGTACGCATACGTCTTCTTGACATTGAAGGTTGTCGATTTAAAGTTCGATTTTCTCATCAAATTCAAGCATACGAAGTCAAAAACGTATATAAATCTCAAGAATTTTTTTTCAATGCTCTACCTATATATTTTTGTCCACCAATTGATATAAACTTTACTTAATTGTAAAGAGAACTACGAAAAAGGTAAACGGCAATAATTTCACCCCATGTAATATGCGTTTAGCTGGGGAAAAACAGGATTGAAAAGATCGCATTTTTGAAATTGTATTTGTAATTGTTTTAGACAAGCCGATTACGGAGATTTTCCGATCTTATTCGTTTACAATCGGAACTGCCTCGTCGGATTGGCGACGAGTTCCGATCGATTCGTTTACTATCGGAACTGCCCCGAGTAGTTTGTTTTCGTTCAACTGAATGGCATTGCGCATGTCCGATAAAATCGTAAAAACTCGTAGTTCTCCGACAGGAATAAACGGCTAGGCAGCATTTTATTCAAAATATCGTATTGATCATAATTAATAATTTACAGAACTGTAAATATCATGTTCGTTTGAAATGTGTAAGGTTTAATATTATTTTAAAACTAGGATAGATGATGGATGTTTTACGATTCGAAAGATTTCATTGCATTTCCGGATACATATCACGTGATACCTCTATTTATAAACTTCCAATCAAAATTTAGCGCACTAGCGAGAAGCCGATCGACCTATTGCGAATATCGCATGTTGTTTACATAAATTACTGTACTTCGCAATGCACTGGACGGTCCGCACTCGACAGCTACAACAGATTTCGGGTAGAAATTTGGGAGTTTTCCCGGAATCCTAAACATTTTATAACGACAGAGTACCTGTATCTGCAACTCTCTGTGTGTACCAAAGAAACACAATAGACATGTTTTATGCAACTTACTTTAATTATGACAGTGCTGTTATATATAATTTGAAACACACTGGTAGTGACGTCTTATAAAAAAAATCCGAGGAAACATCACTATTAGTTTATGCCTTGTACTAAAAGGAGAATAAATAGGATCGCTTGATAAAAATAAATATGGCATACCTTCAATTCATCTGGAAATTCGCAGCCTTGCACTCTCTGTAGGTTAAGGAGGGACTTGTGCTTCAATGTGGGTAGCTGTTCCTTAGCAAGCCAATAAACAGTCCTCAAAGCTCCTGTCACTGCTTCATTTTTCTTTGAAATGGCACGCATGGTTTGTTTCTGCATGCTAGGGCGGAGGGATTGAGCTTCCATGGCTGCTTTGTGCTGATTGGAAGAAATGTGTCTGAGGAGGGTTGAATGTCTAAAATTTGTGCACCCAGAAGTGAAAGGATTGTCTTTACCCTCAGACACACAAACGTCACATGTCATTTGGTTATTTTCAAACCGTAGCCATGGTTTTAAGCCATTCATCTCTAAATTCACGGTTATAAGCCTTAAGTTTTTGGTCCTTTTCAATGAGTTGTTTTGCGTCCGTAAGTTTACTAATTTTCTTGTCACCATCGGACTGATTTGGGATACTCTTTACCCCATCTGCAGACGAGGAACTTGATTTACCATCATCTTCGG
Source organism: Cyrtodaria siliqua (assembly GCA_037043455.1). Taxonomy (NCBI): domain Eukaryota; kingdom Metazoa; phylum Mollusca; class Bivalvia; order Adapedonta; family Hiatellidae; genus Cyrtodaria; species Cyrtodaria siliqua. The sequence continues at coordinate 32,024 of JAWPHD010001609.1, forward strand.
TAGATTTGTCAACAAAAAATGAAGTTAACCGGCGTTGTTTCATTTTAGGTTCAGCCATTTTAGCGGCCGTATCATCTACGCGCTTAAACAAGCTGAGAACTTTTGACGTCATACAGCTCAAGCTATATGACATCATACAGCACAAGCTATATGACGTAAGCAATGACTTAATTATTTGACACGTAGTGACGTTTATAACTTAAGACCCACATACACGCAATCGATATGACGACGACAATAACGCGGAAAGTACAGGCATTAGTTTAACCTTTTCTTAAAATAGACCAATACTGTATGACGACGACAATAACACGAAAGTACAGGTATTATATCTACCTCTTCTAAATATAGACCAAGCTGTAAATAAAAATATTATAACTTCCTTACATTTAAAGCTTTTCAAGCAAGTTTTACGACGATAATTTGACGGGTATTTCATTTCTAGTCTACTCAATTTCATTGCGTCATGAAAAACGCACATGCTGATTTATGTCGCGTCGCCGATCATTTTAGTGCGTCAAAAACGCAAGAAACGCGCTCTCGCGGAAACACTGGTTTCAATCATATATGGTAATGGCGGCCATCTTGGATGTCGTGCTGACCTAATTTTAACAAATATAAAAAGCATTCATCTAAGGATCATCCATGTAAAGATTGGTCAAAATTGGCCCAGCGGTTTCTGACGAGAAGTTGTTTGAAGCAAAACTTGACGACGACGACGAAAGAAGAGTGATCCCAATAGATCACCTTGAGCCTTCGGCTCAGGTGATCGAAGTCTCATGGACCATCTCATGGAGTCATGGTGATCTACAAAAAACATCAAACAAGAAATGTCACAGTAAGTGACAAATGCCCCCGACGTGACCTTTGACCTGTAAGTGTGACCTTGACCTTGGATTTTGTGTGCGACATGTCGTCTGGTTGTGGCCGGCGGCCGGCTCTTATTGAATATTTAAATCGTGTATAAAAAGAAATAAACAAAAACAATTAAATTAAAAAAATTAAAATTAAAATATATATATATATATTAAAATATATATATATATTTATATTAAAATTATTAAAAAAAAAAATTATTAAAAAAAAGAAGAAAATATTATTAATGAAAAAAAATATTTTAAAACAACTTATTTGAAAATCCATCCAGGAATGCCAGAGTTATTGTCTCATACAATTTGACCTTTGACCTCTAAGTATGACCTTGACCTTGGGGCTACAGACCTGCATTTGTGCTCGACACATCGTCTTATTATGGTGAGCACTTGTGCCAAGTAATTTGAAAATCCGTCCAGGAATGCCAGAGTAATTGACCGCACACAATTTGACCTTTGACCTATATGTAACCTTGACCTTGGAGCCACAGACCTGGATTTTGTGCTCGACATGTCGTCTGGTTGTGCTGAGCACTTGTGATAAGTTATTTAAATATCCGTCCAGGAATGCCAGTTACTGACTGGATACAATTTGACCTTTGACCTCTAAATGTGACCTTGACCTTGGACCACGGACCTGGGTTTTGTGCACAACACGTCATCTAGTTGTGGTGAGCAATTGTGCCAAGTTATTTGAAAATCTGTCCATGAATGTCAGAGTTATTAACCGGACACGAAAGCACTTTGTTTTCACTTTTCACCTCTAAGTGTGACCTTGACCTTGGAGCCACGGACCTGGGTTTTGTCTGCGACATGTCGTCTAGTTGTGTGAGCAATTGTGCCAAGTTATTTGAAAATTTGTCCATAAATGTCAGAGTTATTAACCGGACACGAAAGCACTTTATTTTGACCTTTGACCTAAAAGTGTGACCTTGACCTTGGAGCCACGGACCTGGATTTTGTGCGCGACACGCCGTCTTGTTGTGGTGAAGAAATTGTTTGAAGTTATTTGAAAATCCGTCCATTACTGTCAGAGTTATGAAGCAGACACGATTGTACAGACGAATGGAGACGAAAGGAAAGACGGTGCGACAACTATATGCCACCCTTCGGGGGCATAAAAACAAGAAATCTCACTGTAAGTGACAAATGCCCCCCGAAGTGACCTTTGACCTCTAAGTGACCTTAGAGCCATGGACCTGGATTTTGTGCACAACACGTCGTTTGGTTGTGGTGAGCACTTGTGCCAAGTTATTTGAAATCCGTCCAGGCCTACAAATGTTATTGACCGGACACGATTTGACCTTTGACCTCTAAGTGATCTTGACCTTGGGGCCAGACCTGGATTTTGTGCGCGACACATCGTCTTGTTGTGGTAAGCACTTGTGCCAAGTTATTTGAAAATCCGTCCATGAATGCCAGAGTTATTGACCGGACACGATTTGACTTTTGACCTCCAAGTGTGACCTTGACCTTGAAGACCTGGGTTTTGCGCGCGACACATCGTCTTGTTTTGATGATCACTTGTGCCAAGTTATTTAAAAATCCCTGTAGGGGTTGTGACGTTACGGTCCGGACACGAAATTGCGTACCTGTTTTTGACCTATGAACTGCAAGTGTGACCTTGACCTTTGAGGTACGGACCTGGGATTTGCGCACGACACATCGTCTTGTTATGGTGATCAGTTGTGCAATGTTATTTAAAAATCCCTGCATGGGTTGTGACGTTACGGTCCGGACACGAAATTGCGTACCTGTTTTTGACCTATGAACTGCAAGTGTGACCTTGACCTTTGAGATATAGACCTGGGTTTTGCGCGCGACACATTGTCTTGTTATGGGATCCCTTGTGCCAAGTTAATTAAAAATCCATGCAGGGGTTTTGAAGGTACAGTCCGGACACGATCTGTGGAATGACGGACGGACGGACAACGCCAAATTAATATCCCTATGCCTTCGGCAGGGGATAACAAGGGATAACAAACATTTGCCAGGCATGATTGATTTTTCAATGAGTGGGGGTCATGAGCATTTTGATGAGAAAAAAAAACAACAGCAACAGTGATTGGTTTGTAGAAATACGATATCCAATGAAAACAGCCGATGCATATAACTGGATATAGCGGTAACAATGATAGAATGAGCTACGAAACAGGTGCACAAATCTTATTTTATTACCAGCAATGATTAAAATACTGCCGATTTTTATTTATTTTTTGCCGATTTTTTGCCGATTTTTTTTAAACTATGTCAGATATTATTCCTCTTGTATAATTAATCGACTGATTATGAAATTCAAGGACTTTTACTGATATTGTGTCACAATTTAAGGACTTTTTAAGGCTGGATTGGATTTAAGGACTTTTAAAGGCTACTTCTGAAAGTTAAGGACTTTTTAAGGCTGTGCGAACGTTGATTATGAATTACAAAATAAAAGAAAGACATTGAACATACTAAACTGGTTCCAGGATTTGGTGGCTTAGTTACTGGCTGGACATCAGTAAATGAGTGTTCAGTTCTTGAATGTCGTCGACAAATATGATCCAGAAGAAAATCTTCCCTGCTGCAAACCACTGGACAGTCAGAGCATGGGAACTGCAAAACATGTTATAAACTACTATAACAAAAATACCAATACAGGGATGAAGTTTAACATGTTTGGACTAGGAGCCAGCTGGGCCCCTTGTTTGCAAAAGCTAGGGGCCCAGCCTCAGAATTAGTAGCCCAGAGTGTCGCATGACACTTTATTCAGGGAGTAAGTATACTTATGTATATGTATACTTACTAAATGCTTTATTAATATTATACCAATCTTTGGAAGGAAACTTTGTAAAAACTTAATAGAGACTGATAAAGATCTTTTTAATCAATAGAATTATTTTAAAACAAAGAAAAAATCTAACGAAGTTAGTGTCTACTCACAAGAGTCAAACTCAGTATTCAGTGTTGTTGAGCAAAATTAAATTCCATGATCCTTCTTTCCTTAAGAAAAACACAAATTGCCAGACAGAAAAATAAGAATAGTTATTTATTAAATTATAAATAGTATTTTTTAATGAGTTTTGTTATAAATAAACATAAATAGAATACGTAAATTATTGTAACAAAATATTAAAAAAAGATATTATTAAATTAATGTTTTATTTTGTTATAAATAAATATACTAAGATATAGTTTTAATATTCATATATGATACCTTTCTTTTTTTCTTTTTTTTTTTGAGCCGTCTTTTGACGACCTGTTTAATCTCCCCGTCAAAAGGTGAAGCAAGGGTCGGGGAGGACCATCCCTTGCCACACCTTACAAAATTTTACAGCATGTAATATTCATTTACTAAACACATACATATATATTTACAATTCAGCATCATAAAATGATATGATACTTTTCTATCAACATGAATTTTCTGCCATATTATTGACGATTTCTAAAATACCAACCCCAGGGAAGATGTTGGAGTTTTAAATAATAAATAATTTGACAAGCTGTGTATCTCTTTATTAGAAGACTATTATACCAATTAATGTGCAAAAGTATGAAACAAGAGCTGTCATAGGACAGCGTAGCTCAACTATTTTGAATTTTCAGAGAAGAAGAAATGATACACTCGGCATACCATCAGAAAAAAAAAAGTGAAAAAAATGGGCGAGCTGGATGTGTCAAGAAGGAAAACATTGGAATTTTCATTAAAATCAAGGGCCACAATTTTTCGGTAATGACACGGTGGTAATTTCATAATAACCCTTTCAAAGGATACATAATGGAAATTTTATAAGTTGAAAATTTGAAGAAAATATGTTAAAGTATATGTAAATGCATTTGACCTTTGACCCCTTTGTGACCTTGACCTTTCATCCAATGATGTTGAACTCAATATATACGATCATAGTCCCATTTATAATAGAGAATGTAAGTCTGACGATGACTGGATAATTTTTTTTATTTACATGTTAACACATAAATGCAATTTGTGACCATGACCTTTGACCTATAGACCCCATAAGATCCTTCTAACAATTGATCTAAAAATATCAAATTATTTGTAAAGTTTGAAATAGGTCCACAAAGGTGGGGAAGAAACCTAGGGTCTACGCTGGTTGGATGGTTGTATCCATCTGTTAATGCCCAGTAAGTGTATAATATGGTTATAGGGTAGGTATCTCAATGGTTTACAAGTTATGACCCAGGGGCTATGTCACCAGGGGTGGGGAAGGAGTCCAGGGTCTTATGCTGGTTGGATGGTAGTATCCATCTGTTCATGCCCAGTAAGTGTATATATAGTTATAGGGTAGGGATCTTAACGGTTTCCAAATTATGACCCAGAGGCTATGTTCCAGTGTTGGGGAAGGAGATTGGGGTCTATGCTGGTTGAGTGGTTGTATCCGTCTGTTCATGCCCAGTAACTGTATATATGGATATAGGGTGGGGATCTCAATGGTTTCCAAGTTTGACGGAACGGCTATGTCCTCAGGGGTGGGGGAGGAGCCCGGGGTCTATGCTGATTGGGTGGTTATATCCATCTGTTCATGCCCAGTAAGTGTATATAGGTCATAGGGTGGGGATCTCAACGGTTTACAAGTTATGACCCAGGGGCTATGTCATCAGGGGTGGGGAAGGAGTCCGGGGTCTATTCTGATTGGGTGGTTGTATCCATCTGTTCAAGCCCAGTAAGTGTATATATGGTTATAGGGTGGGGATCTCAATGGTTTCCAAGTTATGACCGAGGAGCTATGTCCCCAGGGGTGGGGAAGGAGACCGGGGTCAATGCTGCTTGGGTGGTTATATCTGTCTGTTCATGCCCAGTAAGTGTTTATATGGTTATAGGGTGGGGATTTCAATGGTTTCCCAAGTCATGACCGAGGGACTTTGTTCCCTGGGGTGGGGAAGCAACCCGGTGTCTATGCTGGTTGGATGGTTGTATCCGTCTGTTCATGTCCAGTAAGTGTATATGTGGTTACAGGGTGGGGATCTCAACGGTTACTAAGTTATGACTCAGGGGGTCCACCCACACCCTCATGTTTCACCTCTTGTGACCCCTGGGGCGGGTCCAATTCTGAACCCAGGGTCACCATTTGAGCAAATTGGTAGAGGACTACTAGATGATGCTACATACACAATATCTAAGCTGCAGCCCTTTTTGTTTCGGAGAAGATTTTGAAGTGTTTTTCCTATATACTTCTATGTAAAATTGATATTTTTTACCAATTCAGGGGCCATAATTTTGTCAAAATGAATGGAAGAGTTATGGGGATTGTTGGATAAGGTACAGTATTTGGTGTGAACATTAGTTTAAAATTTTAATGCAATAGCTTCAGTAGTTCTGAAGTTATAAATCTATTGCACAAAAACTTTAAGGTAAAGACAAGACAATCAAAGGGCCATAACTTTGTCAAAATGAAAGGAAGAGTTACGGGGATTGTTGGATAAGGTGCAGAATTTGATGGGAAATGTTAGTATAACGTTTTAATGCAATAGCTTCAATAGTATTGAGTTATAAATCTATTGACTTTAAGGTGAAGCTGGGGACGCCAACGCCGACGCCGTGGTGAGTAGGATAGCTCCCACTATTCTTCAAATAGTCGAGCTAAAAATGACACCGTAATTGCATTATTAGTGTATTTGATGCCCCTTCCTACAGGCCCAACTATAACATTGGAGGAAACAAATGTATACAGTGTAATCCCATCATCATGTTTCATTTGAGACATATAAAAAAATATATAAAAATATCCAAATCCCACCCCCCTCCACACCCAACACATACACCCCGGGCAGATGGTCCGAGTTTGATATAATAAAATCATTTAATATGTTGCTTATCTTTTATAGACGTTTAAATACACCAAAGTTATGTGCAAAAATATGGAAAAATGACAGTGTAATTGAATTTTTATTGCATTTGACCTTTTCACCCCTCTGAGGGACCCTTGGTGCAGAGCCATCATCATGTTTCATTTGAGACATAATTACAAAAAAATAAAAAAGTCCCACCCATCCTGAGCCCCAGGGCAGACGTTCGAGTTTGCGAAATATAAAAATCATTTGATATGTTGTTTATCTTTTATTGACGATTATATATACCAAGTTATGTAAAAAAATATGAAACAAGAGGTCATTGACCTTTAAGCTCTACTGAAAAGTTTTTGATAGCTAGATCAATATTCCTGTGAAGTTTCATAAAAATGATTTTACTATATAACTCTATGTAGCCAAAGATGGCCGTGGCAGCCATGTTTAATGTCAAATCCAAATAATTTTCAACAGGGACCAACACATGCTGATCATTTTACAGGGGACGAAATATATTTTACTGTATACTCGTCCTGTTGGACAAGTGGCACTGACATGTTACTCGTCCTGCTCTGATTGTAAAAGTTCACAAGTCAAAGCAGTCGGATACCATCATTTAACACTATTATATATAAATAAAACAAAGGGAAACATCATAATGTGTTGTTTTTTTCTTTATATAAATCAATGAAAATTATGAAACTTTGACCAGTATTAGAGATGACTATATTCATATTCTATAGTTCACTACAGTCTGATCATGGCCATTACAGGTACTCTGGTATGGTATATATTTTCCCAATTTTCCTGTGAAAAATGTCCAATTTAATTTTTTATTAGAAAATGTTAAAATTCAATACAGGAAAACAGCATACTTTTTGCAATTCCCTTTCCTGAAGGCCCTGGCCCCAGTCACATTAAAGCTGACTAGTGCCCTTAAACATTTCCCCCTTGAAAGCTGACTAGTGCCCTTAAACATTTCCCCCGTGAAAGTGTTATTTGTATAACATCAAATAGCATCATAACGTTCGCGCTCCGTGAAATTAGAACGGGAGCCGCAATTTAGAATGTCCCAAAACGGAAATGCGTCAATTTCCCAATATCCGGTTGACTTAGGTCGGAATCTAGTTTTCTTTGAAATTCAGACTATTTTCAGACATGTACACTAATTACGTTAAATAACTTGAATTCTATTTTTCAAAACTAACAAACCTTCCCTATTCCTGAAAGACCATATAATTTCCTCTCAAAATACAGCAAATACATGCTAGAAAGCAACAAAGTCATTTTCTCTGCCTACAAATACAATTCATTTACCCCACCCACTCAGCACTGAAATTAAGGAAAACATGACATTTATAAACACACGGCAGCATATACTTGTCCCTTATTTGAGATATAACACATCCATAATTGAATGACAAACACTCCAAATTGTCATAAATATGCTATTTCTACATACCTTATCCGGCTTTTTTTTCCGTAATCTTATGTCGAATGGAGAAATGCAGGAAGTGATCAAATAAAGCTACCATTTACAACATAGCCACCAGTTAGTAGTTTCTGTTTACAGCCTCTATACCGCTTACAGTACAAAAAGTTTATTTACACCAAAATTAACTATTATGTCATACTAAGTCAAAAACACCACATTTGTGGATTTCTTTTTTATTGTCTAGCCTGTACATGGCTTTCAATCTCTTAGATTTCTGTTTTATAAGAAATTCCCCACGGACATTCATTCGAAACTAAGGAGTCTCCCCTTAAATTGCAATACATGTATATCGCTGAATAAACAGAACTGCGACTATTTACTTTTAATCGCTTAATAAACTATGTAAGAACTATTTTCTTTGGGTTTTTTTCTACTGAAATGTTATCGTCCTCTCGGACGGCCGATTCATGGGTTTCACGAGCGGACGAGTGAAATTTTCGTGCCCTGTTTTAGAACAAGTCCCATATCAAATATCACTTATAGTTTTCAAAAAGTATTCGCTACACTTTTATTTTTTAAAAATCTATTTTTAGCCGTGGTGGCCATATTGAATTTCCAGCCGACCTGACATTTTGCTAGGATCAACTAATATCAAGAGCAACATTCCTGTGAAGTTTCATGAAAATCCTTCAAGTAGTTTCATAGGAGAAGTCGCTACAAGCTTTCACTACGTAACACTATGCAAACAAAGATGGCCGCTGGCAGCCATGTTTAACGTTGAATCAAAATTATCTTTGAAAATTACCAACCTCATGTCATGCTGATCGTTTTAGAAAAAATCCCATATCAATATCACTTATAGTTTTCAAGAAGTAGTCGCTACAAACTTTTTTTTTAAAAAGTCTATTTTCAGCTGTGGCTGCCATCTTGAATTTCCGGCCGTCCTGAATTTTTACTAGGATCAACTAGACATCAAGAGCAACATTTCTTTCAAGTTTTATGAAATTCCTTCAAGTAGTTTCAGAGGAGTAATCGCCACAAGTTTTTCCTATATAACTCTATGTAAACAAAGATGGCGGCTGGCGGCCATGTTTGACATCCAATCAAAATGAACTTTGGTTAGGACCAACTACTTGTCGTGCCAGTCATTTTGGTAGAAGTTCCAAATCAATATCACTTATGGTTTTTGAGAAGTCGTCGCCATAAATTAACATTTATAAAATCTATTTTTAGCCGTGGCGGTCATCTTGAATTTCCGGCCCATCTGAATTTTTGCTAGGATCAACTAGACATCAAGAGCAACATTCCTGTCAAGTTACATGAAATTCCATCAAGAAGTTTGAGGAGTAGTCGCCACAAGATTTTCCTATATAACTCTATGTAAACAAAGATGGCTGCTAGTGTCCATGTTTGACATCCAATCAAAATGAACTTTGGTTAGGTAAAGGTTCCAAATCAATATCAGTCGCCAAAAAATCTCATTTTTAGCCGTGGTGGCCATCTTGAATTTCCGGCCGACCTGTATTTTTGCTAGGATCAACTAGACATCAAGAGCAACATTTCTGTAAACAGACGAACGGACGGACGACGGACGCCGCACCACGGCATAAGCTCTGCTGAACTTTGATCAGTAGAGCTAAAAATGACTGTAATTGAATTTTTAGTTTATTTGATCTTTTGACCCCCCCCCTCCACCCCACCCAGAGGGCCCCATGCTCAGAGCCAAAAATAATAGTGCTCTTGTACACCATCATCATATGGTGATGTCATACCCTAAGTTTGGTTGAATTCTGTTCAGCAGTTTAGGAGGAGATGCGGTAAGGGACAGACGGACGGACAAACGGAGATGCTTTTAATATATACCGTTTTTTTTCAAAAACGTGTGTATAAATATCCAACAAGAGGTCAATGACCTTGAAGCTCTACTGATTGATTTTGATTTCAGGAAGTAGTCGCTACAAAATATTTTTTTAGCCGTGGCGGCCATCTTGAATTTCGGGCCGACCTGAAATTTTGCTAGGATCAATTAGACATCAAGAGCAACATTCCTGTGAAGTTTCATGAAAATCCGTCAAGTAGTTTCAGAGGAGTAGTCGCTACAAGTTTTCATTATATAACTCTATGTAAACAAAGATGGCCACTGACAGCCATGTTTAATGTCGAATCAAAACGATTTTCGACAAGGACCAACATCATGTCATGCTGATCATTTTAGGAAAAGTCCCATATCAATACTACTTAAGAGTTTTCAAGAAGTAGTTGCTACAAACTTGATTTATCAAAATCTATTTTTAGATTTGGCAGCCATCTTGGATTTCACATCAACATGAATTTTTGCTAGGATTAACTAGACTTCATGTGCAACATTTCTGTAAAGTTTCATGAAAATCCATTCAGTAGTTTCAGAGGAATAGTCGCTACAAAAAAAAGTTTACGGACAGACGGACAGACAGACGGATGACGGACACCTGTCCGCACCAAGGCATAGGCTCTGCTGATATCTGATCAGTAGAGCTAAAAACAAGAACACAGCAGGCAGATGCATATTACGACCTAATAAAAATGAAACGCCAACAATTGTGATATAAACCTGTTTGTGTCACAAATGACCTGAAAATAAACAAGAGGCCCAAGAGGGCCTGTGGACGCTCTACTGGCTAAAACAGCTTTTATAGATTTAGATAGATATAGCTAGATATAGCTCTGTTCTCCTATAGATTTAACAAGGAAAATATAATATAGCATTTTTCAACAAATCAATGGCCATAACTCTGTTATTACTAACAAGATCTAGCTGGTTTTCAAAATTGTCCAAGATTTCATTGATATACTGCGCTTTGCACAACTAGAGATCATACTGAGGCTTCCTGCCGAATTTCGTAGAAATCCAACAAGCCGTTTAAGAGGAGTAGCGCCGACAAGAAATTTAAAATAAAAATGTCAAAGGGCCATAACTCCGTCAAAAATCAGCGAACTGGAACAAAAGCGTGATATGCACAACTAGACATCTTACCTATGCTTCCTGCCAAGTTTCGTCGAAATTCAACTAGGCATTTAGGACGAGTAGCGCCGACAAGAAATTTTCAAGTAAGTGTCAAGTAATTAAAAAGATAATGAAAAAAAATATAAAAAAAAAAAAATTCAAATCAATCAAAAAAAAAAAAAAATAAAAAAAAATAAAAAAAATAAAAAAAAAAAAAAAAAATATTTGAAACAACAAAAAAAAAAAAAAAAAATTTAAATTGAAAATAAAATAAAATAAATATATCAAATTAAAAACAAAAAACAAAAAACGAAAAAAATGTTAACCCCGGGGCGCGTCCAAATTTGACACCAGGGTCACCATTTGAACAAACTTGGTAGAGGACCGACCATAAGCTGATGCTACATGTAATACATGAGAGCTCTGTGCTATGTGGTTCCAGAGAAGAAGATTTTCAGTTTTTACCTATACAAGCCTAAGTAAAACTGTGACCTCCAGGGTGGGGCCAAATGTGACCAATGGGTCACCATTTGAAAAAAAAAATTGGTAGAAGACCATAAGCTTATAGCAAATGCAAAATCTTAAACCTCTGGCTCTTGCAGTTTCAGAGAAGATTTTTTAAGTTTTTCCCTATACATGTCTATGTAAAACATGTGACCCTTGGGGCGGGGTCAAATGTGACCCAAGGGTCACAATTTGAACAAACTTGGTAAAGGACCATAAGCTTATAGCAAATGCAAAATATTAAACCTCTGGCTCTTGCAGTTCCAGAGAAGAAGATTTTTTTCAGTTTTTCCCTATACAAGCATTTATGTTAAACTTTGACCCCCGGGGCGGGGCCAGATGTGACCCCAGGGTCACCATTTTAACAAAATTGGTAAAGGACCATAAGCTTATAGCAACAGCAAAATATTAAACCTCTGGCTCTTGCAGTTTCAGAGAAGAAGATTTTTTAAGTTCTTCCCTATACATGTCTATGTAAAACATGTGACCCTTGGGACGGGGCCAAATGTGACCCCAGGGTCACCTTTGAACAAACTTGGTGGTAAAGGACCATAAGCTTATAATAAACGTAAAATATCAAACCTCTGGCTCTTGTAGTTTCCGAGAAGAAGATTTTTTATAAAAAAATCCTATATAAGTCTATGTAAAACTGTGACCCTCGGGGCGGGGACAAATTTGACCCCAGGGTCACCATTTGAACAAACTTAGTAGAGGACCATAAGCTGATGCTACATGTAATACATGAGAGCTCTGTGCCATGTGCTTCCAGAGAAGAAGATTTTTTTCAGTTTTTCCCTATACAAGCCTATGTAAAACTGTGACCCCCGGGGTGGGGCAAAATGTGACCCCTGGGTCACCATTTGAACAAACTTGGTAGAGGATCACAAGCTTATAGCAAATGCAAAATATTAAACCTCTGGCTCTTGCAGTTTCAGAGAAGAAGATTTTTTATTTTTTTCCCTATACATGTCTATGTAAAACATGTGACCCTTGGGGCGGGGCCAAATGTGACCCGAGGGTCACCATTTGAACAAACTTGGTAAAGGACCATAAGCTTATAGTAAATGCAAAATATCAAACCTCTGGCTGTTGTAGTTTCCGAGAAGAAGATTTTTAAAAAAAAATCCTATATGAGTCTATGTAAAACTGTGACCCCCGCGGACAAATATGACCCCAGGGTCACCATTTGAACAAACTTAGTCGAGGACCATAAGCTGATGCTACATGTAATACACACAGGTATTCGGCGCGTAATTTGGTCACTACTACCCCCCCACACCAACCTCTACTACCCCCCCCCCCCCCCCACCCCACCAAAAAATAAATTAAACAAAAACATAAAAGTAATTTCATAACATTTTAATACTTTCCAAAAAAAAAAAAAAAAATTGTATATTATATTGTATAAGTGTCCGAGAATCGCCGATTTTTTTTTGGAAAACATCTACTCCTTTGTTTACGGTCGAATACACGGTCAACTCTTGGACGATTTGCTCAAGCAAGCACTCAAATTTTGCAGAAGGGATAGCTCTCCATAGATACAGTAACTAAATCAACTAAACTCAATGGCATTGTGTACCCATTAAGTCGAGAAGTGAAGAAACACCTTACTCGTCGGAGATATGACCGACCCGTTTGTCACCGTCATTCACCTCTAAAACACAACTATACACCGTTCAACCTGCATAAACATACATTTGTTCAGTCAGAAATAACTTATAATTACACATACCGATCATCAGAAAGCTCAATCCGACATCTGGTAGTCACAACGGCTGAATATTTCGAAACATTTTCACGTTCACCTGCGCGCTGCCATCTTTGAAATGGTTCCCTACTCGCCAATAAGATAATTACGCGTTTGTATTGGTAATACATGAGAGCTCTGTGCCTTGGGTTTCAGAGAAGAAGATTTTTTAAAGTTTTTTCCTATATATGTCTATATGAAAAACATGCAAAACCTCAATATACAAACTTTGGAACCCCGGGGCACGGCCATTTTTGACCCCGGCGACTTTATTTGAACAAACTTGATAGTCTAGGCGTTGGCGATCATTTTAAAAAACTGTTGAAATCTGTCCAGCGGTTCTGGAGAAGAAGATTTTTTAACGTTTCGACCATATATGGTAATGGCAGCCATCTTGGATGTAGCGCTGACCTAATTTTAACAAATCTAAAAAGCATTCATCTAAGGATCATTCATGTGAAGTTTGGTCAAAATTAGCCAAGCGGTTTCTGAGGAGAAGTCGTTTGAAGAAAAGTTAACGGACGACGGAAGACAGACAACACACTATCCCATAAGCTCTGCTGGCCCTTGGCCAGTAGACCTAATAAACAACAAATGACAGTATTTGCAAGGATTTATGTTATACACGATTAAAATGATGCCAGATCCATTTCAACCAAACAAACCATACATAAATAGGGTGGAGATATCGAAGTACTGGCGTTATGTTGAATTTCTTAACATTTGCTTCATTCTTATCAGATACTATTCTATTTAAACCTTTCATTTTAACAAATATACATTACAATACCTTATTGCCGTTTTACCCTATGACTTTTTTTAACAATATATTAATAATAATTAGCGTACACTGTATCAGCTCACCTGCAACAGCTACATTTAAATTATTAAATAAAAGGAAAATAAAGCATAAGGTTTGTTGGTGTGTTTGAATGGTGTTTTAAGCCATTTTTCAGCACATTTTAGGCTATATACAACAGTGAAATTTGTTCATGTTGGAGGTAGACCACACCTTTATTCATGGGTAGAACAAGTACTGTACACCTCCCGCCATCCGTGAGAATCGACACTTTCATAAACATTAGCAACTCAATTTATTAATCCTGTATCATTTTTACTTTTAAAACTGCTTTAATACATATAATTAAACATTTGAAATAATATATAAACACAATTTTCTTTAAAATATTCAAATAATTAATATTAATGAAGGCAATATGCAAGTTATGTAGAAAAGACAGGTAGTTGCAAGTTTTTAACAAATCAAGATTGCCATGTGTCCCTTTAATGGCTGATGAACACAGCATCCATATGGAGGAGAGGATACATAGGCTTATTCCAATTAGACAACTCTGATTAATAAACAGCTTCTAAGCGTCTCCGTAGCCGAATGGTTAACGACGTTGCGTTGTAAACCTTCGCCTCTCACCGCTGCGGGTTCGAATCCCACTGACAGCTCGACTTGTGAGTAAGTGCCGATTCTTACGGATGGCGGGAGGTGTACTGTACTGGTTGTACCCAGGAAAAGTGGGTGGTCTGCCTCCACCACAAAAAATCGACCGTCATACAGGGCCTTCCCTAGCCATTTATGGCGTAGCGGCGCCGCAATCCCTTAACTTTTGAAACAGACATGCCGCGATCCTTAATCTGACCGCGACCCTTTAAAACCGTGCCGCGATCCCTTAAAAGTGGGTCAAAACATTCATTTCCCAGTGTTAATTAATCACATATCTGATCAAATAACGCCTTGAGGCATAAACTCCTGACAAGCATACGTCCTTAGCTCCTGATTGGAGTGTTTTCATAAGGATTAGAGGGGCAGAGGTGTTAATTACCTCCGTGATAAGGATCTAATTCAAGAATTCAACCATGCGTACATGACCTGTAAACGTATTACGTCATCAAATGTGAAAACAATTTACTTACGTTATATTTTATTGTAGCGTTGAATTAACGTGCCTCCGTCCATGTTAAATAGATAATGATGACAAAATAATCTCACAAACGCAAATTATTCGATAATCACATAAAATTATAAGAATCTCGGGGTTGCAGATTATAAATTTAGGTTACTTCCGGTTTTGAATTTCCTTCTGTGTTTCAACTAAAACGATTAATTATGATTAATTATGAATAAAGACAGCAATTTTATAACATTTAAATAAACTTATAACCGTTATAACCGTTTCCTACCTTCGTTTTTTCGAAAACTTGATGCAGTTTACATGACTTAGACGTTAAGTTATTGTAAGACAATGTCAGCGTAAAAAGTTGATGTAATTCCGGATAGTCCTTATTTCGGATGCTTAAAAAACACACGACACTGCCTTTTCAAGTGTTGTTTTTTTTTAAATGTTATTCACTTAAAAATAATATAATTACTCCTGCTTAACTTCACCACATCTATAATGAAGTGTTTACAAGATAAAAAAAAAATCTAGAACAGCAAAGGAAACAATGTATAAAGTTGAGTGTTATCTTTTTCCAAAAAAAAAACAGTAAAAAAATCTACATGTACTATCTATGGCAGACTGGTAGATATATTTAAAACATGTTTTAAATGTGGCAGGTGTATGCCAAAACCCATATTGTACTTCAAAACCTGAAAAAAAAATCGACATGCAGGAGGGGACACCCTCCCGCACCCACCCCACACCCTCGCGCGTTAAATGCCACTATCCCTTAAAAATTTCCTGGGGAAGGCCCTGGTCATATATAATCTTACCTGTGTTGAAATTGACGTAAAACACCATACAAACAAACTAAGCATAAGCTGGAGTATACTACAATTTATAGATGTGCTTAATACAATATTATAATGAATGGGACTAACGGGTAAAAAAGACAACCTTGGAAGTACACACAGTAGGCAGGGCTTTCCCCAGCCATTTATGGAGTGGCGGTGCCGCGATGCCTTCAACTCAGTAAGTGATTACCGCCACGCCTTAATGTAGCCGCGATGCTTTAAATCCCTTGCCGCGATCCCTTAATCCTATCAATATACAATTTTCCTTACTGAACAGCTGATTACCTGGCTGTGTGTAAACTGCCTGAAGCTATGACGCGTGTTGATGCAGTAAAGGCGGTCACGTGGTACTCAATACACAGGGCTTGTGTTATGCCTGGCAGGTTATATGCTAAGTGTTAAGTAAACAAAAGATGATTAGGGGAGTGAGTGCCGCTAATTAAATTTGGTTTATTGCCCAAATTGGTCATGATTAAAGGAGAGCAGTATCGTTGATTGGTATTTGTAACGCATAGGGCTAAATGACGGGTTTATGGATAATTTAATTGAAGTACGTTTATCGTGTATTAGTAGGATGAATTTACGAACACTAATCAATGTTTTAATCGTCAGCTTTGTCGATAAGTATAATGAATGAGGTAGATATTTTGTAATTATTTAATAATAACTCAATCAAGTAATTAAGTTAGCATATTTAACTGATTTTTTATCTTGATAGTTACGCTAATTAGTCGATATTTTCGGGAACTTTAAAGAGAAATCGTCAGTTTGCTTATTGAAGTTCAGTGAAGATTTTGTAATGATATAATTTTTTCTTTATTAAATAATTAAGGTTGCCACCAATTGCATTTGGTATGAGAATAGCATTTTTTATTAAAAGATTTTGAAATAAAAATATAATAAAATATGTTTTTTTATTATTTCATTCATTCTTTCTGATACCAGATATACGCCAAATCTCTTCTTTTCAACTGCCATTAAAAAAAAAAATTGACGCGGGAAGGGGGTAACACCCCCTTTCCACCACCCATCCCCCTTTGTACGCAAAAAATGCCACCACTCCTTAAAAAAATCCTGGGGAAAGCCCTGGTAGGGGTTTCTAACTAACGCATATGAATAGCAGAATTTCAACCACTTTATTATAATGACAGATTCTGTTATCTCCTGAAAGTTGTGTATGTTACAATGCAAACTTTTATATATATATATATATTCCTTCGATCATCATTATATACGCTCAGGTTTGCAAAAACAGCACACAGACAGTTAGGCTGCTTAGTGCACAATAAAAATATTCCTGCTGAGGTCTTCATGTGAGAAAGGACATGAAAACTAAGTAAACATGAGGCTTATATTTTTTCAAACAACAAATTTTTAATAATCATACATACTGTTATTGGTCCTTGATGAGACACGTCTATGAACACTTAGCTTCTTACTAGGTCTGTACACTCCATAATGCCGTCGCTAAAAGAAAGTAGAATATATTTTTATTTTATCATTTCATATGCTTGCACAAATAGTAGATATATATGTAAAAGGCTGAAAATATAATATGCAGAAAATTTATTCACAATATCAGTGGTAAAATAAGTGTAATAAATGACGCAAATCACACAACTCACTAACTCCTTGAAAATAAATTGATAGTGACCGTAAAAATCAAAACATTAATTTAATCTGCAGCCAGCCAACTATCGAAAAAACACCTGAAAGAATAAGAATCTCATCACTTACTTCCTTCTGCATGTCTCTCTTACACTTATTTCATCTAGTTGCTACCATTTTTGATTGCGGTCATGCTGAAACACTTCAAGCACACAAGTGAAATTTGTGTGAAGAGTCATGACTCTATGTGTGCTATGGTTTTCAAGTTATGAACCAGGTTGAAATTGAAAATAAAATGTTTCTTCCGACTGATGACTATACTGACAATGTTATCTGTATAGTGCTATTTAAGCAGATAACTGATAACACTAAAGAGCTGATTCACTTACCCTCTTAACAACCTCACTGTACAGAGTTTTCAACATGCATGGAAGAACCAGCTGCAGTGAGTTGTCAGAAAGTGTCGGCCATTCTGCGCTGTCACAAACTATGGTGTGTTCTTGGAGTTCAAAGGCCGGACACACTATTTTCTCCAAATCATCAGCAATAGCCCACCAGCATAAACTTGCCCCAGCTCTTTTAAGATGTAATTCATCTGGGCATAAATGATTACCAGTCTGAAGTGAAAGTGTTTTATACATAAACAGCTATGTAAAATAAAATCCAAACTCCTTATAAATAAAAGACAGATGGCTTTAGGATAATTATGTGATCAAAAATGTAAGGATATTAATTTTGCCCTAAATGAACACACTAGAAATTAATCTAAACAAGTCACAAATTCAAGAAATTGATATCAACAGTCTTTTGGTAAACAAGAAAATCGGTAGAACCGATGGATGCTCCCGAAATGTATCCTCAACTTATCATATGGCCTTGTATCACCAGCACTTTTTAATTTGCAGTTCCATTAGTAGTTTATGCTCCAGAAAAAAGTATCTAAGTATAAAATTACAAAGGGAAATAACTCTACATTTCCACTTATTGCCCTCTATCATTGTCTGAAGTTTCAATTAGTTTTGAATATCTTAGTATAACATGTCAAACATCAGCCACAAATTGTAAAAAAATGCGTAAAAGTTTGCAACAATAAGCATGAAAACGTCAAGACGATGTTATGTCAGACTTACAAAATAAGTTTATCCACCCAATGAACTTCAACTTGGACAACTTTGACATGTTATCGATATATTGTTCATAGTTTGTAATTATATGTATGTGTATACAGTGGATACATTTTTAAAAGAAATGCATAAAAAAAATATATCATCAATAAAGGATAAAAAATGATGTGAAGCCTTAATAGAGTTGGATACCACGAAAAATATAAAGCTTTGTAGTTGAAAAAAAATGACATTGCGGGAAATATTTCCTGGGATAACTATATGTAAACATTGCAGGACTTCACATTTTCCCCCTTGTCGTGGTAAAGCACATTGCATTTCTGCTTCAAGCTATCTTAAAGGGACACAGAGCAGTCCTGAAGTTTTATCAAGCATCAATAATAGTAGTAGTATTGGCTTCTCTATTTATTTATGAAGGAACATTTTGACTTTAAACCTGTTTGCTTATCATTAAATAAAATTTTAAGTTTTCACTTTTCTAAGCTATTTTACCAAATGTTGAAATATATTATTGGTGCAATATTATCAAATATTAGTGATATACAAAAACAATTTAGTTTACACTGTTCTTATAATTATTATTAATGATTGAACGAATGCATGTTATGTACGAGACGCCGCGAATCTTGAAAAATCAAGATTGCCATGTGCCCCTTTAAGATGTTCTTTCTTATTTTTGTCGAAGAGTTTTCACCATTTTCTTTTGTTATTTTGCTGTCAGAGATACGTTTTCAAGAAATGTGTGCATTTTGAAAAAACTTAAGAAAGCTGCCATGATGTATGCGATAAGCGCGTAAGAGACAATGACTCATGATTTATTATATAATGGTTGTGAACATGTAAGCAGATATAAATTAGAGATGTAAAACATCATTTTTCTTCGGTATAAATGTCTGTACATTTCTCGGTCATGGAAATAGCCGAAGTAGCGGTAAGGGCCCCAACATACCGCGGTACGTACCGCCCGGCTTAATACCGGTGTTCACTGATATACCTGTAATACCGCGAACCTCTCGAAGCCTAACAGCAGATTTGTATGTATATTGTATTTTCATTATACCGTTGTACGTACCGCCCAAGCTAAATACTGCTGTTCACCGGTATACCGGTAATACCCCGAACCTCTAGAAGCCCAACAACAGATTTGTATGTACATTGTATTTTCATTATACCGCGGTATGTACCGCCCAAGCTAAATACCGGTATACCGGTAATACCCCGAACCTCTAGAAGCCCAACAACAGATTTGTATGTACATTGTATTTTCATTATACCGCGGTATGTACCGCCCAAGCTAAATACCGGTGTTCACCGGTATACCGGTAATACTGCGAACCTCTAGAAGCCCAACAGCAGATTTGTATGTACATTGTATTTTCATTATACCGCGGTATGTACCGCCCAAGCTAAATACTGGTGAACACCGGTATACTGGTAATTCCGCGAACCTCTAGAAGCCCAACAACAGATTTGTATGTACATTGTATTTTCATTTTACCGCGGTATGTACCGCCCGAGCTAAATAACGGTGAACACCGGTATTACCGCGAACCTCTAGAAGCCTAACATCAGATTTGTATGTATATTGTATTTTCATTATACCCTTGTACGTACCGCCCAAGCTAAATACCGGTGTTCACCGGTATACCGGTAATACTGCGATCCTCTAGAAGCCCAACAGCAGATTTGTATGTACATTGTATTTTCATTATACCGCGGTACGTACCGCCCAAGCTAAATACCGGTGTTCACCGGTATACCGGTAATACTGGTATTACCGCGAACCTCTAGAAGCCTAACAGCAGATATGTGTGTACATTGTATTTTCATTATTTCATCAAACACTATTTTAGAATGATGAACTGGCGCTTTCACAATTTTACACACAAAAGCTAGCCGATATACCCTAAAGTACATTAATTCAGTACAGAAAAATGTACAAGAAAATATTTACCACACAAAAGCTAGCTGATACACCTTATACTAACCGATGATGGCACACTGTACAAGATGTTAAAGCTTAATTAACTTTACCTTTAAATAAACAAATAAGGATATTTTTAGGACCAAACATTCCTTTTTTCCCCCACCCAGAAATCAATGCAAGAATATTGATAACACAGGATATACCTATATATAGTTGTTACAATTGGTAATACCTTAGTCCTTACCAGACACTGCAAACAACCCAACGACATCATCCTCTGCAACCCATGGCCCTTGGGAATACATGTTAGTCTCCAGCAACCAGAATCTTCAAATGTGTAGGCCTATCACAATCTGAAATATATTCAAAACACTCCCCCGCAAAGCTAGCCATGTCTATTGCAATATTAATAATATAGCAACGTATAAGTCAAAGCCGAAAGAAGTATGACAAGAAATGTATAATTATGCGATAGCCTAATTATATATCTCGTATCAACTCAAAATTTCAACGGATATTTCAAAGCGAAACAAACTAAAAAAGCGAATCACGAGGTGTTAATTTAATTCAGATATATGTGAATAACAAATCAGCGATATTTAAACACACAGAAATAGGTTATAGGTAGATATTAAAATCCATGGCCTAAAATCCGGCAACTGGAGTGTCTGAATTACGGTACGGTCAGAAATAAACCGCAATTTATACAACACGTAAAACCAATTCACTGAAATCACTGTCCGCATAAAAGATACACTGACTAAACCACTGAAAATATGATCACAGACTTGTGACAACAGCAATCAATAGTCCAGCAAAGAGCAAAATATAAAGCTATTCATACTTTCACATCCGGTTAACTTCCGGTAGGTTGAGATATTCAGTAGGTGAAAATAAAGGGGTTTACTCAGACTTTATCCTCAAACTCTATATGAAAAATGAAAATATTAGACCATGATTTAAATTAAATGTATCCATATTGGTGTTTTAAAATCAGACAACACCAAAAGAAGATACGTAGATGTACACAAAAAAATAAAGCTTTTAATATAATTATCACTACAATTTACAAACTAGTTTTATAAAGGGCTAAAGTCAGTTGAGCACCAACAATAAACACCGAGTTTACCCCCTATCAGAATGCGGAAGTCTTTTATTTTATTGATCACTGATTGGTCAAATTATTTTGATGATGTCATATAAAAGTTATGAATATCTAAACACAAGTGTTCAAATGGCGCTAGTCTGATTAGACGCGGAGATAACTCCAATGAATGACTCCAATAATTTTCAGATTATTATTATTTATATTTTTAAAGCCAAAACTATGGTGAAAAATAACATTACAATCGATTTCTAAATAAATATATTTAATAATTAATAGAATATAAGTTTTTTACAAATAAATCTGAAACTGAGCTTAGCCGCGCCTCGCCCCACGTGACTTTCTCATTAAGTATTCCTTGTTTGGAAATTACAGAAACGGACCCAATCGGCATCTGAGAGTGTCCACCCTGCGACAAGCAATATTCATAATTTTCCTTTGCAGAGATGTTGAGTTTTTATTGTATTTTCAGTAGGTGATAAAACTTGTGTTACTCGGTTTTTATCCTTAGGCTCTATAGTAAAATAAAATATCTTTGGCAGAGTGAAAAGACGATAATTTTCAAGACTTTGATTTTAAAAGATGCATAATTGAATCAATTTGCATGAAATATTCAGGGTTTTAAAATAATCACACTGTCGATACCTTAATTTTAACAGTAAACTTGGTTGATCATCAAGGATAAAGACCGAGTTGATCACCAACCAGAATGTATTGGTATGTTAGACTGCTTCACTGCGCATGTACCGTTTCACTCAAACAAGCAACAGTCAAAGACTGATTTCTTTGCCATAAATTACGGCTAAATAAAGCCGTTCCAACCATGATCGTGGCCAAGCGTCTGATCGACGTTCTATAAAAAGTTATACATGTATTGGGACTCAATATTGTTTACATAATGCAGACGCATCACTTTCATAAAGGAAGTAAGGTGGCGGGATATCTATAAATTGTTAAAATGGCTACGCCTATAAAACAAACAGGTAAAGATAATGGCAGAAATCTAGTCGTTAATTTATATTTAAATGCTGTGTAGCAGTCTAATTTCTGGTCACCGATTGGTCAGTTTTTTTGATGATGTTCTATCAAAATTATGAATTGATGGATTTTAAAACAGGCACTTTATCTAATTTCCTGTCACCGATTGGTGTTTTTTTGATGATGCTCTATCAAAATTATGAATTGATGGATTTTAAAACGGGTGCACTTTATCTAACGTTAGAATATAATCTCATTACTATTTTTGTCATTACCCAAATCTGTGATTATTAGGCCTATATTGAATGTCCCTGTCCAAACCTGTGAACAGCACTGTTTGCATAAGTTTATACTCGTGTATTGCCCGATACTATTAATTTATTGGAGCGATTGGGGCGAATTTTTTTATGGCGCGTAAAACGTCATGGCGGTGATTGTTTCAAAATATATTATACCATCGTAATGAATTCTGTGACTGGAACTGGTCCCTTAGAATGTCTGAATTACAGTACATTTCAATAAAGGAATAAATATTAAACATTACAGTAGACTTGTTAATTACAAAACTTACACCGTGGTGCCTTCGCTTCGCCGACACCATTTTATTATCATTCTTGTTGAGTTGAAAGTTCACCCTGCAAATGGCGCAGGCGTACAACATGGGAGGTAAGTCATGTAACTGTAATCTACAACCTTGGACAAACTCCAAACATAGCATACACAAACAGAAAGATAACGAGTCATCCTGAGCACAGACATATTAATAATTTAATAATTATTTGTTATTAGGTCTGTGACCCGAGTCAGCACACTCACATCGCGAAAATAATTACTTTTGATCATGAACGTTTTTTTTAAAATATATTTTGCATGCAACCGACACGATGATGCTGATTGTACATAATCTTCGAAAGCTTGAGGATACTCTCCCACTTTTTTTTTTAAACTTACCATTCCAGGCTATATTTACACCCAATAGCTCCCTTCGTCTCAGTCAATTATCTCAAATAGCTTAAGATAGGGTTCTTATTCGTGATGAAATGCCCCATAGCCTACAACAGATAGATAGAGATTTGAATTAAATATAACTCTAACACGAGATATATGGAAACTAGAGATAACACAAAATATGGAGAATATTGTAAGCCCGTAATCGGGTGAAAGCTATTGTTAAGAAAGAGAGAAAACAGCGTGAGCAAGAGCTGGCTGTGAACTGTAAAAATAACTGTAAACCTTTCTGGAGATATGTGAACTCCAAACGCAAGACTGTATCTGGAGTTAGTGAACTTCACACAAAGGTGGAGGGGAAGAAGGTTGTTGCAGAGTCCGACAGTGACAAAGCTAAAGTCCTGGCAGAATTCATTAGTAGTGTATTTACCAATGAACCAGAAGGAGATTTGTCCATCTGGACAGTGTGTGTGATTATAGATCTGACGATTCACCATTCACCAAGCAGGAAGTGAACAAGTTGCTCGCAAGTCTTGACACATCAAAATCACCAGGCCCGGATCGAATTCATCCAAAAGTATTATTTGAGCTGGCAAATATTATCGACAAACCATTGATCAGTATTTTCAACAGCAGCTTCCGTACGGGGCTGGTGCCGGAAAGCTGGAAAATTGGACAAGTAATAGCATTGTTTAAAAAGGGGGAAAAGACTGAGCCAGCCAATTATAGGCCTGTAAGCCTGACTAGTGTAGTATGTAAGACTATGGAAAAACTAGTGAGAAAAAGGATTGTCGATCACATGCAAAAGCATAAGTTATTTAGTAACAAGCAATTCGGCTTTATAGGTGGTCGATCAACGACATTGCAGTTACTCCATGTTTTAGATCACTGGACAAGGGTACTAGATGGTGGTGGTGTAATAAACACTATATACATGGATTTTATGAAAGCTTTTGATAAAGTTCCACACAGAAGACTATTGTCCAAGCTACAATCATATGGTATAAGTGATCAGATGTGTAGGTGGGTCGAGAACTTTCTGAGCAACCGAAAACAAAGAGTGCATCTGAACGGAAAATACTCATCATGGATGGATGTCACCAGTGGGATTCCACAGGGTTTGGTATTGGGGCCAATTTTATTTGTAGTTTTTATAAATGACCTTCCAGGCTGTGTTCAGTCGAGCGTTTTTCTATTTGCGGATGACACAAAGTTATATCGTGAGATACAGGACAGGAGGGACAGCATTGCTATTCAGCATGATCTGGACAGTTTGTTCGCGTGGAGTGAAAGGTGGTGTCTGAGATTTAACCCGGATAAGTGTAAGGTCTTACCAATATACAACAAAAGAAAGACCTGCGAGGACCCTGTATACACCATGAACACTTACGCTGGTGGTGTGAAACAACTAGAAGTTGTGGAAGTTGAAAAGGATATAGGAGTGAACATTGATAGCCATCTTGTATTTGATGAGCATATTCAGATCCAAGTGAACAAGGCGAACAAGATAGTAGGCATTATTCGGAGAACATTTAGCCATTTAGACTATAAAACGTTTTGCCTGCTGTTTAAATCACTAGTCAGACCACATCTCGAGTATGCTGCTAGTGTGTGGAGCCCTATGTCTATGCAGAGCATAGAGACGATAGAAAACGTTCAGAGAAGAGCCACTAAAATGATACCATTTCTACAATATAAATCGTTTACTGAGCGTCTAAATATATGGATCTGCCCGCCTTGAAATATCGACGACTGAGAGGTGACATGATAGAGACATACAAGATTCTAACAGATGTATATGATCACAACGTCACAGGAGGACTGTTTGAGAAACATCTAAGCACTACCAGAGGGCACTCGCTCAAAATCAAAAAGGCAGGGTGTCGGTTGGACGTGAGGAAGAACTGTTTCACAATGAGAGTTGTGGACATCTAGAATAGTCTTCCAGAAACTGTGGTAGAGGCCAAGTCAGTTAAATCATTTGAGAACAGACTAGATAGGCTTTGGAGGGATCATCCGATGAAAGCGGATTACACTGTACAGTACAGCGATATACAGAGAGCCGGAGCGCTCACCAGCACAGACATGAACATGGAGGAGCAGCAGCTCCTGCGTTCATAAGCAACGTAGGTAAACGTAGGTAAACGACCTCCGCAGTCTTTCATATACACAAAGAAGACAGACAGCAGAGCTGTATATTCTACGATAAAATACAGCTGTTCCATTAATTCCCCGCGTATATTTCATCCGTTGGAAGCGCCGCGTTACATGACGTCACTTGGTAAATATACGTCACGAAGACAAACTCAACAGTAATTTGAATGAAATGTTAATTACAACAAACGTGCCATGCTCCCGAATCGTGCACACCCCCGATATAAACCCATCATATGCATCAGTACATGTATTAGTTAGAGGCTATGAAGTGAAATTTTAACAATTAAGAAACCCTAAGGGAAGGAGCGCAGCGACTGACCGGGGTTTCTTAATTGTTAAAATTTCACTTGTTAGCCTCTAACTGACTTTGTGTTTGTCCTACTTTTCCCCCGCGCTTCTACGAAACCACGCGTCTTAACACGTTTGCGCCAAAACAAGCGCGTGCCATTTAGTTAGCGATTACTTAATGATTAAATGGTTAAAATTGGTGATCGTTGGAAATTTACATGAATAAGTTCGCCATTTTTTTAGAATTCCTCACTGTCTGATTGGAGGGAAAAGTAGGGCAAACACTAAATAACATTAATAAGCATCTTGAACAAGCTGAGAACGTTTGACGTCATACAACGCAATCTATATGACGTAAGCAATGACTTAATTGTTTTCACTTGACTACTAGTGTATTGAAACGCAGAACGTTGCATACGGGGCGCCCAATGGAACAGCGTGTAAACATAGCAGCCTGATTACCTTGACCTCCGAGATAATATATAGTGCCCCAACAATAGCGTAAACAATGGGGTTATTGTTGTTAGAATCGAAATAATTAATACGTACATGTATTTTATCGGTGAATAAAATACAGTTAGTCGTTCGGATGCGAGTAATTAAATCACTCGTGCTAACGCACTCGTGATTTGATTACTACGCATCCGAACTCCTAACTCTATTTTAATATAAAACACAGGTACATATTTATTATTTCTTAAATAAATGTATTGTTTTCTGGCTCAGTTTGTATGTTTTACTGATTGAATGTGTGTGTGCTTTTACTATGTATTGAACGTTTTATATACAGTGTTTGTTCAGTTTTGCATTGATTCGTAGAAGTCCGTTGTTTTAATAGAACCACAGGCAGGTCTTCTATTTCTTGTTTTTCAAAAATATATCGGTAGCCTACCGAAAAAATATGTAGGCAATTAAGTGGTTGATACTATAACGTTATATTAGTATTTTAATGAAAGACACGTTTTAAGTTTTTATTTTAATAGGAACTGATTTAGTTATAAATACATTATTTTCTTTATTATTTTGGTCGCTTTTGGTCTATTTTTTTTTTTTTTTTTTAAAGTGTATATTTTTTAATAAAGCGTGCGCGCTTACTTTTATTTTTTTGCTCGCGGGCGTTAAAATCCCACTTTGAAAAATCTCAGGCTTTGTCATTATTTTATTATGGCAGCCCTGCCGTTTAGTGTGTTAAAATACACGTTTAATGCTCTTTTGAAATTTTTCGTATTGGCGAGTATATGCAGTTACATAGAACGTCAGAATAATAAAAAAAAAAACTGCATAGGAGCCAATTTATTAGGCTACCCTGCCGTTCATCATCAGTCCTGTCTGGCTGCCGTATAGCGGCCCCTGTGGGAATTCACCCAACCAGCATAACACCGAAAATCATCAGAAATCTAACAATTAGCTGCATGTGACTGGATTTAGAATGAAGGTTTGGAAAGCTCCTGTTTGCAAAATACCAAAATCAGGAGCCTCAGCCACAGAGGCTGGTAGATTTTTCCAACGAGACATTGTTACAGAGGGGGAAACAAACACTAAATGTTTCGCTGCAAGATGGTAACTGTGTAAAATTCAGAGTGATTAGATCTGGTGCGAGAGGGTGTAGGTGTCAGGAACAGATGCCGGTATGTCAACATGACCATGAATGATCTTAAAGAGCATGGTGAGTTGGCTCTTTGAACTCCATGACTCCATGGTTTTACATTCAAGTGCTCCAGCATAGATCATATATAGATGCGATACTGCTCCATGCTTCCATGGTTTTACATTCAAATGCTCCAGCATAGATCATATAGATGCGATACTGCTCGTGTTTCTATAGCGGTGGTGATATACCGTGCGAGCGGCGTAGCTGACCTGAAATGCATATATAGGCCCGACAAACTTGCAAACTGGGGCGGGGGTGGGGTTGGGGGGATGGGGGGTGGGGGGGGGGAGATGGGCCTCTGTAAAGGGGCGTATGTAACGGTGCGTTTTGGCGTATATCTGACAAAAATTATTTTTATTTTCAAATTGAATTAAAATTTGAAGAGTTTATTACCTACACTGTAAAATAAAATAACAAATGTTGACCCTTATCCCCTTCCCCACCGCCATTTATAATTAAAGCCAGTATCTAATACTCAGGTGCCATTTTTTTTATTTTATTTTTTTATTTTGAGCACTGTAGTTCATCAGTCGTAACCGTAACACCAGGGAATAGTTTCACCTGAACTGGTACCTCAAATGTATTTCGCCTTCTGCATAAAAATAGGGAACCAGTTAACCGGAAGTGCGGACATCGTGCAACACGAGTTTTTCGCTTGCGGGAAACGAGCATGCGGAAAACGAGTTATCTACGAATTTTACATGCGACACTCTACCTTTCACGAGATAAAGATACAAGTACGACGCGTAAATTCATACAATAGGACGGTAGATTTAAATGTTTTGTTTATATATTAGGTTGTCGTCCAAAATCATCAACAACGGAAAATGGCGGCACAATTCATAGACAGTGAAGGACGGTAATTCTGAGTCCAGCGCAGGTTTGTGTTAACATAACCAAGATTGTCAGAATTTGTCACTATCAAAATAACACCATTAGTGGTTATTAGACATTGAAACATTCTGCTAATGCTGCCAGGTCCTACATACCCGAGGAAGTTGACTTTGTAGAATTTTCGGAATGTACAAACTTCTCATATAAAAACTGAAATGTCGCAACATAATCAATCATGAGAAAAGCATCTTGCTACGAACTAAAAAATGCACTTAAACACAAGAAATCTCACGTAGAAAACAAATTGGGTTGGAGTTGCGGCGCGATCTGCATGCCACCTGACTTCCATATAAAGGGATTTGCCTCGGTTAAATTTTAGGGCTGGCTACGGGTCTGTTTCTAAGCGGGTGGTGGGAGCTCTATGGAACCTTTGCCTTTCCTTTCATTCCCGATTCAAGGAAAATTTTCATCATCCCCACAACTGATAAAAAGCCCCTGCTGCAAAACTCAGCAACGGACAACACATGGCTATAGTTTGGAAGAATGATTTTGTACTGACATTTGGCAGTTTAGTTTTTTTAAATGAATTAAATAACTAACATACAAAGCTAAACAGCTCCATTCGATGCCTGCAGAGGTCAAACTTAATTGTTAATATTTACAGCCAATCAATACCTGCATGTTGGTTTGCTAATGAGTGGTAAAACAGGTTTGTTGGGATTACCGGTAATTAATGATATATTTAAATGTCATATTCCCAAAGTGATTATAAGGTAAGCGAACATTCATGGACGAAAATCATTGAAAGGAATGTTTCGGTAATGAAAAAAAAAGTTATGACAAATACACATACTTAAAAAAGAATGTCAAACACAATATATTTCTTTCTATTTGTATGATACTAATGATTTTGCAAGGTCCCAAACTTAAAATTTTGAGTACAACTGATTTTGTTTTACCTTTTATGTATGTAGTATTTTTATATCAATGTTTTGTTTACAGGTCTAGGCATTGTAACAGTAACTGTTGGCAATTAAGCATGGACGCGAGTGTTTTTCTGGAAGTCCAGATCTGTTTGATAGTTCTAGCCTTTCTACCACTTCTGTGGAGCAAGAATTAGATAGTGGCTACAGTATTTTCATCCCTTCTTTGGGACTAGAATTTGATGACAGCCTGACCCTTTGAACCTCACAGAGTCATAGCAAATTAGAGGTATGTTAGAGCTACTGTGCAATAGAATGAATTTACTGTATCTATTTTCGCCTTAATTGCCACTATTCCGCCAACAACAGGCACATTTTACAGCAGATGTACACCGTTTCAAAGCCTACTAATGATAAGGTACATGTGTAACTTATATAATTATGTTACGAAGCTGAACTACAATATAAACATCACCCTATTGTTATCAATGCCAAAGCATCTAATTACGAGTTACCAACTCTTAATTAATTTTATATTCAATTCTGTGTATTTCAAGTACACATGAATAAATCTAGACTCTGGAGGTATGTTAGAGCTATCATGTGCATATAAATTTACTGTATCTATTTTCACAGCTTTCCTAAGAATTAAAGCCGCTATCCTGCCAACTGCAGGCACATTTTACTAAAGATGTACACCGCTTCAAAGCTTACTAACGATAATGTATAAAAATTATATGTGCCTTACAAATGTTGCAAATCCAAATTCTATAACTACAATATAAATGCCTTAACCGCCAAACCATCTAATTACTAGTTACTAACTCATGATTTCTTTTACGCATATTCAGTTATGGGTATTTTAAGTACACTTGAATAAATCTACACTTTTAATAGGCACACATGCATTAATGCGAGAATGGTTTTGTAGTAAAATTTGAGGTTTAGTTTCTTTAAATGAACTAAACTACTAATGTACAGTTTGAGCTAAATGCAGGTGCCATGTCATTCCTGCAAATGTTAAACTTACTTGTTAATATTTACAGCCAATCAAAACCTGCACATTGGTTAGCTGCTGAATGTAGAGCAGGTAGACAGGAGTAATTTAGCTAGACTTTTTCAAAGAAAAAAAAAAGTCATCACTTATTTATATATAAGCTTGTATCTTTGAAACTACTTTACATAATGGATTGAATCGTCACACATGTATTCGGCATCATTACTAGACAACATCAAAGAGCCAGGTTCTAGAAATCATGTTTTTATTTTAACAAAATTATGGCCCCTTTTATACTTACAAATTTGGTTAAAGTTTTGTATGTAAGCTTATATTTCTGAAACTGCTTTAAATAATGGATTACAAATTCACATATGTATTTGACATAATTAGACAACATCATAGAGCCATAGTCTATAACACATGCTTTCATTTTAACAGAATTATGGCCCCTTTTATACTTAAAAAGATTTGGTTAAAGTTTGGTATGTAAGCTTGCATCTATGAAACTACTTTACATAATGGATTGAAACTTCACAAAATTAGAGAACATCAAACAGCCAAGTTCTTCAACTCTTGCTTCATTTTAACAAAAGTATGACCCCTGTTATACGAGGGTCATTCAATAAGTTCTGTCACTAACGCGTTTTAACAATTATGTGCTCGTTGTGAGTGTTGATGTTTGATACCAAATGAAAGAGGGCTTCAATACAATTCCATTGATGGTAAAATGAATGCTGTATCTTTTGTGTGACGAAAGTTATGGATGGAACATTTAATATACATC
This sequence comes from Cyrtodaria siliqua, assembly GCA_037043455.1. Classification (NCBI taxonomy): domain Eukaryota; kingdom Metazoa; phylum Mollusca; class Bivalvia; order Adapedonta; family Hiatellidae; genus Cyrtodaria; species Cyrtodaria siliqua. The sequence goes on from JAWPHD010001609.1 coordinate 63,428, forward strand.
ACTTATACATACTGAGGCATTTTCGTCCTGAGTTTTTTTCAGGTATGTTAACTGTTACTTTTTTAAATGCCTGTTTCTCTTTAAAGGGACACTGTCCGTAACTTTTAGCTTATAAAACACAATAATTATGTTCGCAAACATTACACACTTAACATTATTGAATATTTACTAATTAAAAGCAAGATTGTTTAACGGAATTCAATCGCGGTACAAAAAAAAGTCAATCCGCTTTGTGAGTTTGAACTCGCAGCCCAAACTAAAATTACACTCGCCGTAATAATAACGTGCGTGAGCGTAAAGCGGTCGACAACGCTCCCGTCTGAGCTAAGCGGGCTATACATATTTTTCTATACATACTGCGGTCAAAACCTAATGCGCTAATGGAAGTCACGTGATCGCAGAAAAGGTAAATATTGTGGGTCCCACTTTATATACATATAATAATTAAAACTTTTTTTTTTCAAACTCACGAATGTATTCCTACATACTTCTTAGGGTCTATCCTCATGTTTTCATGTATACATTTCACTGAATAAAAGTCAGCCAGTTATTTGGTTATGCTCAATATCTGCTTACTTACGGACAGTGTCCCTTTAAGTACTTGTCGAAGACCTTTGGAAGTTCTCATACATTACCAGTTATATCTGTGCATTACAAGATTCTGAATTTAAGCATGGTAGACGAAAAGGCATTGTCTTAGAAATTAACATTTTAAGCTAACATGTAAAATTAATTTAATGATTAATGGACATAAAATGGAAGGGCAGTCTTCTAAAGTAGCGTTTTTGGATGATCAATATTTTCACTAAACATTGTGCAAAATTCTACAATAATGTGTTGAATATGAAATTAGAACACTGAAGGACTAGGATTTGTAAAAAAATATGAAAACATATTAATACTATGAGAATAATTACGACATTTAAAAGATATTATAACATTTCCGTAAACAAAATGAAGAAAATCAGTGTTATTTCCGCTAAAATTAAGGGATATGCATTCACTCATAATTGGTTTACAGCAAGACCTTTCCGAATTCTCGACAATCATTTTCATGGATTATAGGCGAATAACAACAGATGGCGTACAAGAAAATTTAAAAGCATAGAATTATTCAAATAATTTTTACAACGTTTTGTAACAAGGACATTTTCAGAGATGCCAGTATCCAAAAGTATGGTAGGGGGAGGTAATTCAGGGGTATAAATAACCGGAAATTTTTCATTTTTGTTGTGAAATTTAAGAGAGCGACCCCAGTAGTACTATAAATACACTACTTTATCTCAGTGTAATATCCAGTTCAAAGGACATATGCCTAGTGACAGAACTTTTTGAAGCACCCTCGTATTTAGAAAATTTGGTTAAAGTTTTGTATGTAAGCTTGTCAACTTAGAGACTTTTTTTTTAATATATTTAGTTTATGAATGTGTTTTCATTATTTTGCCATACATTTAAAAATATTATTGTTGCATCAACAATAATCAACATTAGTAATATACTTAAGAAAAAAATTGCTTTAAACTATTTAAAAAAATACTGATTTGGAAATGTGCAACCTATGTTAAAAAAACTAACAGATGCCACGAGTCTGAAAGAAATCAAGATTGCCGTGTGTCCCTTTAAAGTTTTAATGTATTAACATATAAAGACCAATTACTTTTTGTCTCGCCTTTTCGAAGAAAAAAGGAGACATAGGTGTTGCTTTTCTGGCGGTGGCGGTGGCAGCATCAACATTCAAGTTTTGCATTTAGGTCATTTTCTCACAAGACCTTTCAAACTTTGCTTATAGTTGTATCATGGGTGGTACATCGCAACGTGACAAAGCAAATGTTGAAGTGACCTTGACCCTCCCAGCAAATGGCAGATAACTTATTAATTTTTAGGTTCAAGTTTTGCGTTTAGGTCACTTTTTCACAAACTGTATGCACTAGACCTTTCAAACTTTGCTTATAGTTGTATCTCCTGTGGTACATGGCAACGTGACGAAGCAAATGTGGAAGTGACCTTGACCCTCAAAGCAAAGGGCTGATAACTTAATAATTTTTAGGTACAACTTTTGCGTTTAGGTCACTTTTTCACAAACTGTATGCACTAGACCTTTGAAACTTTGCTTATAGTTGTATCTCCGGTGGTATATGGCAATGTGACAAAGCTAATGTGGAAGTGACCTTGACCCTCGAAGCAAAGGGCAGATAACTTAATAAATTTTAGGTTCAACTTTTGCGTTTAGGTCACTTTTTCACAAACTGTATGCACTAGACCTTTAAAACTTTGCTTTTAGTTGTATCTTGAGTGGTACATCGCAACATGACAAAGCAAATGTGAAAGTGACCTTGACCCTCCAAGCAAAGGCAGATAACTTTAATTGTTACATTTACATCACTTTCTCATGAACTGGAATTATGCACTAGATGTTTTAAACCTAATTTATAGCTTAATCTTTAGAAGAAAACTTCGGTAGTGCATATTTTTTTTGGATGCCTGGATTTCATCTGTGACCTTGACCTACTTTTTGGAGCTGATGATTTTTAGCTCTACTGGCCAGAGGCCTTCATTTTTCATCCGATCTTTACCAAACTTTACCAGATTGTTAATATCAATGAAAGCTCGCACAAAACCAGCCAGATTGGACCAATAACAGCAGAGTTATGGCCCTTGATTTAGTTAAAAATGCTATATTTTGCCTCATTAATACGATAGGGCTGATCTTTACCAAACTTTACCAGATTTTTTTTATTTTTTTTTTTCATTATTAGTATATTTGTTGCGTTTTTTTTGTGTTTTTTTTAATAGATATTATATTTTTTTGTTTATACTTTTTTTTTTTTAATATTCTTTTTTTAAATTTTTTTTGTGTTTTTTTTTAATATTTTTTTTTATTATTTTTTAATTTTTTCTTTTAACATTTTCTTATTTCATTATTGTTTTATTTTTTGACGTCGTGTTAGCAGGAAGCATTGCTGTGCCTATTGCATTTTTTTTTCCGGTTCGTTAATTTTTAGCTCTACTGATCAGAGAACAGCAGAGCTTATGCCGTGGTGTGGTGTCCGTCGTCCGTCTGTCTGTCCGTAAACTTTTTTTTGTAGCGACTACTCCTCAGAAACTACTGAATGGATTTTCATGAAACTTGCCCATGAAGTCTAGTTGATCCTAGCAAAAATTCAAGTTGATGTGATAGATTTTTAAAAAACAAGTTTGTAGCGACAACTTCTTGAAAACTCTAAGTGATATTGATATGGGACTTTTTCTAAACTGATCAGCATGACATGGTGTTGGTCCTTGTCGAAAATCTTTTTGATTTGACGTTTAAAATGGCTGCCGGCCATCTTTGTTTACATAGAGTTATTTAGTAAAATCTTGTAGCGTCTACTGCTCTGAAACTACTCGACGGATTTCCATGAAACTTCACAGGAATGTTGCTCTTGATGTCTAAATGATCCTAGCAACATTTCAGGTTGATCGGAAATTCAAGATGGCCACCATGCTAAAAATAGATTTTCAAAATGCAAGTTTGTAGCGACTACTTGATATTGATATGGGACTTTTTCTAAAATGATCAGTATGACATGATGTTGATCCTTGTCAAAAATTATTTGATTTGACGTTAAACATGGCCACCAGTGGCCATCTTTGTTTACATAGAGTTATATAATGAAAACTTGTAGTGACTACTCCTCTGAACTACTTGACGGATTTTCATGAAACTTCACAGGAATGCTGATCTAGCTATCAATTTTTTTTTAATTTCTTGTCGGCGCTACTCCTCCTAAACGTCTTGTTGGATTTCGAGGAAACTTGGCAGGAAGCATCGGTAAGATGTCTAGTTGTGCATATTGCGCTTTTGTTCCAGTTTGCTGGTTTATGACGGAGTTATGGCACTTTGACATTTTTTACTTTAAATTTATTGTTGGCGCTACTCCTCCTAAACGGGGGGCGTCCGTGGCCGAGTGGTTAACGTCTCTGACTTGAAATCACTTGCCCCTCACCGCTGTAGGTTCGATCCCTCAGGGGCCTAGGAATCTTTTTGTGAGGAAGCTATCCAGCTGGCTTGCGGAACGTCGGTGGTTCTACCCAGGTGCCCGCCCGTGCACGAAAATTGCCCGGAGGGGCACCTTGAGTCTTTCTCCACCAATGGAAGCTGGAATGTTGCCATATGACCTTAGCTGTTAGTGCGACTATAAAATCCAATTCAATCAATCAATCCTCCTAAACGGCTTGTTGGATTACTACAAAATTTGGCAGTAAGCCTCAGTGTGATGTCTAGTTGTGCAAAGCATGGCATATCATTGAAATTTTGAACAAGTTCGAAAACCAGCCATAAAAGAAAGTGGGACAAATTAAAAAATGCCCATGCCAGACTAGACACAGCAGACTTATTGCCAATGATTACCAGGTGAGCGATCTTAGGCGATCTTAGGCCATCCTATCCCTGTTGTTTTTGCAATGTTTTAAAAAAAAAACTACCGGTACTGATGGGAATTTTATGTTGACAACCCTTGATATAAGAGCCGTTTTAGCCAGTAGAGCATCCACAGGCCCTCTTGGGCCTCTTGTTTTTAATAGAATGGCATTTTGTTTTTAATGCACTTAAATGTCATCTCAGCAAATGGCTAAAATGTTTACAAACTTTCATTTAAGCATAATTGACCTTTTTATTTTTAAGTCTAGCCCCTGTTAGGCGAGACATGTGAATCCATGGATTTCTTGTTTAACAAAAACGTTATGTTCATGAGACGCACCCTCCCTACACTATCTAGATCCATTTAAAGCAAATAAATATGGTCGCTTCAAACTTATCCATATACAGACACATCGATTATCATGATTGCTGCAGAAGATGTATTATTATAAATTACTATACTGAGGGAAAAAAGTTTAGCAAGATTTTGTTGCACCCTGGAAATAATACATTTTTGGTTGTAAAATCAAGAAACTAATGCCATAGACATAATATTTTATTAAACAGACAACAATAACAGTCGAACATCTTAATGAGGTAACGAATAAATGTAGGTAGGGGGCAAGCCCGTAAAGTCCCAAAATGTCAGTATATCTTGTATACAGTAATATTTCATCTAAAAAACTTGCTAAACTTTTTTCCCTCAGTATATTATAAAAATTGATAGAACATACATTTCATTCAGGAGACTTTGTGTCGGAGTCCAGTGTATGGGAAGCCTAATCCTAATGTCCGAGTCCAGTGTATGGGATGCATAAGAGAAGGAAGACTGTCACAAGAGAACAATACCTATTGTAAGTATAATGTAGATGTTAATTGTTGCTTGTGTGCTGATAACTCAGATTTAAAAGATTGTTTGAAAACAATTATGTCTCCCCCCATGTATGTATGAAATGAGTGCAACTTTAAGCCACGTCCGTTCAAGGTCAAGGTCACAGAGGTTGAAGGTCATATGCACTAAATCTTTCATGTCCGCTCCATATCTCTTGAACCGATTGAGGGATTTTGAAATAACTTGGCACTTATGTTCACCATATGGAGTCCCCCCATGTATGGGGAGACATTGTTTTTAGCTTGGATGTCCGTCCGTCCATCTATCCATCTGTCTGTCACAAGTCGTGTCTGCTCCATATCTCTTGAACCACTGAAGGAGTTTTGAAATAATTTGGCACAAATGTTCACCATACGAGACGACGTGCAGAGCGCAACTTCCAGCCATGTCTGTTCAAGGTCAAGGTCATACTTAGAGGTCCAAGGTCATAATATGCACGTGGACTACAGTATGAGAGTGCATGACTAGAGTGTAACAGCAGTGCATGAAAAGTATTCATTGGCGTAGACTTCACTATAATCACAGTAAACCAAGCATTTCATGCCTGGTAGCCATTAGATCAGTATATCCTCGGTCTAAACAGGTACATTTCCATGATGTTTGTCCTTTACACTGAGAGTGTGGGGGAGATATGTTTTTGTTACAAAAACGACCCCGTCTAGTTACCTTCAGATTTATGTAAAATGCAGTGATCTTTAGCTCTACTGGCCAAAATATTGACTAAAAATAAAATAAAAAACATCTTTAAACGACTTCTTTTCATGAACCAATGGCTCACTTGAGTTGTTTTCTCATAAAAAAACTTGTTATTAGATTGGGGTATGTCGTTTGGCAGGTGGGCGGGCGGGCGGCATCAAACTCTTAGTTTCCGCTCTATAACTTTGTTAGGAATGGGGTATTGCAATGAAACTTGCAGGGTAGATAGCTTATATGGAAAGGATGGTTGGGATTGCCTTTGGGGTCACTGGGGTCAAGGTCAAAGTCACTGTTACTAAAATAGAAAAATGGTTTCCGCTCAATAACTTCAGTTGGGAATGAGATAATTGGAACAAAACTTGCCCATTCAGGACTCGACGTTAACTTTACGGACATCTTGCCAATGGGGCAAGTTAACTCTGAAATTTACTTGTCCATGCCAGTTTGCTGGTTGCCCAATTATTTAGACCCAAAGCTTTTATTTTATAAGGATATACTGTTTGAGGCTTCACGTGTATCAGACCACTTAATGATATAACTCGCACAGCACCTTTCTGAGAAGTCTAAAAGCTGGTCTAATACAATAATAGTATCGGAAACCCGCAAAGAGCGATGGGTTTCTTTTATATTTTGTCATATTCTATGGTGCTTGTCCCTCAGTTTTGAAGTTGCCTGATAGGATTGAGCTTTTGAGACTTTACCTGCCCGGAGCCAAGTTTTACCTGCCCCGGGCCGGCAGACAGTCCTTTACATGGAGCCCTGCCATTGTTACTTTAATTTTCATCTTACCAGTACTGTATGCCTGAGGGCAATGAGAGAAAGTACAGAGTGCAAGAACGCTATCTTAATTCAAAATAGAGTTATTACCCTTTGGAATTTTATAATATTATATAATTCTTTTCCGAAGCATAACTCAGAAACTACTAATGGGACTGAAGTGAAACTACACACACAATGGTAAAGGGCAATGAGAGAAAATGCAATTATCTATTATTTTGATTCGACATTAAACATGGCCGCCAGTGTTTACATAGAGTTTGAAGAGTAAAAATGTGTAGCCACTACTCCTCTGAAACTACTTGACGGATTTTCATGAAACTTCACAGGAATGTTGCACTTGATCTCTAGTTGATACTAGCAAAAGTTTGTAACAACTACTTCTTGAAAACTGTAAAAATGTGTAGCCACTACTCCTCTGAAACTACTTGACGGATTTTCATGAAACTTCACAGGAATGTTGCACTTGATCTCTAGTTGATACTAGCAAAAGTTTGTAACAACTACTTCTTGAAAACTGTAAGATTAGTGATATTGATATGGGGCTTTTTCTAAAATGATCAGCATAATATGGTGTTGATCCCTGAAACTACCTTACCGATTTTTATGAAACTTTACAGGAATGCTGATCTAGTTATCAAAACCTATCAGTAGAGCTTCAAGGTCATTGACCTCTTGTTAGAAAATGTAAGCCTTTTGTATTATATAGACAAGTGAGAATAAATTCATGGTTTAAAGGACAAGTAATGTTTTTTCTAGATATTACCACCTCTGGACTTCTACATTTTCACCTTTTAGCACAAAAGTTTCTTTTGACAAGTTGTACTGAAATATCTTCATCCATGCTCTTGAAAATATAGAATTGTCTCCCTTATCAATGAAAATACTTTATTGTCAGAATAAGTATATTCTATAATCTTTATTTACCACAGGTACTCGGATACCCTACATGGATTCCGCCATCCACTCGTACAAGCTGCTGGATGATTAGTCGGGGAGACCTGAAGTTGGTTGAGTAGTGTAGTTCAGGTTTGACGAAAGTTGACTGGTTGCTTTTCAAGTAAGTAAAAAACTTGACGATAAATACAACTGTTTAAAAAAAAATCAGTGCTTCGAAAACAGACATAGGCCATGTTTCCCTGTCATAATTTAAAAAAAAAAAAAAAGTTGAAGAGACACATTAAAAAAATTGTTCTTTTAATAACAAAAAACATTTTATCTCGACTATTCGAGGAAGAATAAGAGAGCTTATGTAATCACGTCGGCATCCCAGTGCATATTGAGTTCTGTGTGTAAGCTGTGTTTACAGGTCTATCTCTTAGATAAAAATAAAGACGTTTATATAGCTTTAGAAAGAGAGTTTGAACTCTAGCAACCCAACTGAGACTTTATCCGGTGGACGACTGTTTCAGTCCTTGATTGTAGGGGAAAAGAAAGACCACTTTCATAAATCATAGCAAGATGGTGGGAATTGAAAGGATTTTGGAAGCATATGTCTGGTGAGACAGCGGTGTGGAACCTGTCTATTTTTTTTAATGGCTTCTAGCTGATTGTTGATCTTGTACATCATGATCAGTCTTAAGCTGAAAACCTGTCTGCGATTTTCCCTTCCAGTTTGTCTTATATCATCTCAGTGATGCTTGATCTGTCACCGTTGCGATTGGTGCCGTCAGCCTTTGTACCTTTTGAGCTTGTATGCATCTGGTCTGCTTGGGCCTTGACTTACAGATCCGATGTTGAGGTTTCATATGACTGGAATCTGATGGTCGATTAGTCCATTCAGATGTCGAATGTGCATCCTAATCCTAAATATTGAGCTGAAGTCACATGCTGCAGGACTTACTTGTGTAGAACATAGTCGTGGATGATGTCGCTTCTCTTTCTGGTAATGGTAAGGATGTAACGTCCATTTTCCATCTCATCTACCAAGTAAATGTTGTGGGTATGTCATTGATGTAAAAATGCCAATAGGCTTGGTCCTAGTACTATCCCTGTCCTAGTACTATATACTTATCCCTGAGGTACTCCTGATTCGACGCTGGTCTTGTCCAACGAACGCTTTTATCTATCTGGTGGTTTAATTCCCTCATATTCCATACATAGTGGTGGAGTTTGTGCATTAGCTTGATGTAGCTGACTTTATAAAATACCTTGAAGTTCATAATAAGGATTCCTGTCTGTTTGTCATTTTCCATATTTGCTATTATGTCGTCTGTGAATTTCAGCAGCTGTATTTAACATGATCTGCCCTTGCACAAGTTGTGCTGCAATAAAAAGAGGATGTTGTGTTTAGCTGCATGTTCATGGCTGATTGCAATGTGTTCGAGGATTTTTCAGCAACATATCAGAGAGATGGGCCTATAGTTCTCTGCCTGGTACTTATGTCCTTTCTTGAAGGCTAGTGTCACAAGAGCTGTTCTCTATGTATCTTGGAACTCACCTCTGTGTGAAGATGATAGTCTGTATAGGTGAGATCTGCTGTTGGTTTTATATTGTCAGTACTAGCTGCTTTGTGTGAATTGAAGCTGTTTAGAAGTTTCTGCACTTCGTTTCTGTTGATGTCTATATCTGAGACAGTAGAGAAGTCTCCTGAGCTTTTCAAAAACTTTTCTTGTGATTGTGAATTCCTCTAAAATGAATTTAAATTGTCAATTTAGGATGCTAGTTTTACATTAGCTTTAAGTTCTGTGATGTTGCTGTTGTATGCCTATTTGTGTTAAATGTATGTCAAAAAACCATATCATGAGGTTCCTTTGTTTGGTTCTTCTGCTTTTTGGGCCATCTGGTTTCAGAATGATTGTCTCCTCCTGTGTATGACCAATATGCCTTTGTTTTCTTTGAAATAGATGCTTGGTGGTTTTAAATTTAATAGTATGCTTCTTGTCGGCTGATTTCTTCTTTTTCTTGTATAGCCTGTCTGGCTTTTTCATTAAACCTTTTAATTTCTGTGGTGATCCAAGGAAATTCATCTTAATATTTTATTTTTTAATATTGGTCAGTTTCCAAATTGTTAAGGGTAGCTCCATGAACCTCTAATAGTTTGTACTCCCTGGTAAGGGTAGCACCAGGAACCTCTAATACTTTGTACTTCCTGGTTAATTCCACATTAGGTGATTCCTCTGCAGACCTTGTGTTGACTAAGGTTTTCAGTTCTCTGTGTAGCTCTAAATATAATAGTGCCTCTGCCATTATGCAGGTCCCTAACACTGCTGCCCGCATTGCATACTCATGTTCAATAGCCCCTATCAGAGCCTCACAATGGTGTAGTTCTAAGGGTTATAGTCCACCTGCCATTGTGCCAAGAGGAGAATTCCCTCAATGAAACATTATGTCTGCACTTGGATTTATAGTTCTTTCACCAAGGGCACAGTAGATTGTGGGCTTGTCCACTTTCCAAAGCCCACTTTATAGATTTTGTACAACTCCACATGATTTTATAAGCAAGATAAATAATACCCAAATTTTACAAAATTGCTTACTGTAAATTTGTAAACATTAATATGCAGGGTATGTGCACATTTCTGTATAATAAATATGGTTTTGACAGTATAAATGTTTCTCTAATGTAAACTCTTAGCCAACGTGAACATTAAAGGGACAATGTCCGTAACTTTTGGCTTATAAAACACACACTAATTATGTTCGCAAACATAACACCAAACATTATTGAATGTTTACTAATTTAAAGCAGGATTGTTTGACTGAATTCAATCGCGGTACAAAAAACAGAGAAACCGCTTCAGGCGTTTGAAACTAACCTGCAATTAAATTTAGACCGTACAGCTGTATACCGACTTCCTTGTCTGGGTGAGACCACCGATGTCTATGTCTGGCTGAGACCGTACAGCTGCCTAGGCCCAATATGGGGCCGAATTTCGACCCCATCCCAATCCAAAATATCCTCATATTTCCCCCCCAAAAAAAGCAAAATATTTCCCCAAAATACAAAAATAAAAAAATAAAGAAATATATATATATGTTTTCCTTAAATTAAATGTAGACTGTACAGCTGTATGTATACCAAGGTCCTTGTCTGGATGAGACTGCCAATCTCTATGTCTGGATGAGATCGTACAGCTGTCTAGGCCCAATTTGGGGCCGAATTTCGACCTCATCCCAATCCAAAATATCCTCATATTTTCCCAAAAAAAGCAAATAATTTTCCGAAAATACAATAATAAAAAAACATATATATATATGTTTTCCTTAAATTAAATGTAGACTGTACAGCTGTATGTATACCAAGGTCCTTGTCTGGATGAGACCACCAATCTCTATGTCTGGATGAGATCGTACAGCTGTCTAGGCCCAATTTGGGGCCGAATTTCGACCCCATCCCAACCCAAACTAAAATTACACTCGCGGTAATAATAGTGAGCGTGAGCGTAAAGTTGTCGAAATAGCTCCCAACTGAGCTAACCGGGCTATACATATTACGCAATACATACTATGGTGAAAACCTAATGCGCTAATGGAAGTCACGTGATCGCAGAAAAGGTAAATACGGTGGGTCCCACTTTATTTACAAATAATAATTAAAGCTTCTTTTTTTTCAAACTCACGAATGTATTACTACAGACTTCTTAGGGTCTATGCTCATGTTTTCATTTATACATTTCACTGAATAAAAGTCAGACAGTCATTTGGTTATTCTCAATATCTGTTTACTCATGGACAGTGTCCCTTTTAACCCTTCATGATTAAGAATGTTGTTGATGATGTTATCAATCTTCATGGTTTTGTGACAATGGCATATAAAGAACATAAATGTAGTTTCCAACAGAGGCATTATGTGTCCCTGTTTTCTAAGAACAATTTCATAACCATAACAATTTTTTTCTATGCATCAATATCATGTAATTTAAGGGAATTTCATCAGGATTGGTAGTTTTTCAGAATCGTTTAAAACATTATTTCTGTATTAAATTGACAAAAATGAAATAAATAAGCCAAAAGAAATTACACTGAACAAATAAATAAAAAACCAGAAGAAGATATTTCCTAATTATGGTTATGCCCGATGGTTACCGGTAGTTATTTTAAACTAAGCAGTGGTAACAAATTTGTAAAGTATTGCAACATCGTGGCTAGATTACGCAGAGGTATTCCACGTGACAACTGTATAAATTTGGTATTTTTAGCCCCCAAATCCTGATGGACCCTTTAAGAGATATTGCAAGTTCTTTATTTATATATATATATATATATAGAACTGATTAATCTTTTAGATAAACTATGATATGTTGTTTTAGTGTTTTAATCACATTGATTTTAACTGCAATATTTATTAGCTCTTAGAATGGCCGAAGGCCAGGCAATTCAGCCAAGTGAGCTTATATTTACCACCAAATGTGTCAAATGTTTATCATTAGAACCTTTTGGACACTATACAGCCTATATGCCGCTGGACATGGGGGAAGAAAAGATCTCTATGTCCACCGCCATATGCATGCCATCTTTGGGATGGTTAAAATTATGTACTATTGATTTTATGAATATTAAGTTCTGCTCAACCCGGGGCTAGAAGGCGTGAGCGATAGCTAGCATATTTCACTACCGTTCATGAACAGTCTCAAACAAACCGAGACCACTGTTTCGTATGTGTCGTGTTCGGCCGTTTCCAAAGGTCCACTCTCATACCTTTTTTTTTTAAAATAGTAGATTTATACAGGTCCTCTTTGGGGTCCTGTTTTAGTTGTTCTTATAAAATACAGACTTAGAATAGCATATTCATATTGCATCCACTGACAATGTTAAAATTAGCATCCTACCTTGTTATAAATAAAACAATTCTGTTTTCTAGGTCAATATTGTAAATTCTGTTTAGCAATACACTTGTCATCAGTTCCCCAGATAAGTAGTGTATCCACATACTTCACTCAGTTAACCCTTAACCCTCTAAGCATGACTGTAATAGCCTTTGCATCCATTGAAAGTTGGATGAAATACCATTACAGTTGTAAATGCTATCTAGGGTACTGGTCATTGCTAGACTTGAATAAATATCAAGAATAACATGTATTATAAATTAAACGAATGCCACCTCCGTAACCTATCAGCTGAAAAGAGCCCATAATTCTGCCAAAAGTTGATGGACCGGAACAGCATGACGAAATGATAACTGGACTTCATACTGATATTTCCCACTACATCAAAAACTGTTGAGATGTTCAGGAGGAGTAGCCATACTGATTTGCTAGACTAGAAGTAACATGTTGAGTTACCTTCGAATTAAATCTATTGACAATGTTAAAATGATTCCAATAGTAGCATAAGATATGAATTAAAATAAGATATAAATTAAAAAAATACTGTTTTCTTAACTCACTATAATTGTAAATTCTGTCTAGTAATATTTATTTGTGTAGTTACTAGACTTGAATAAAGATGTTAAATTATATATTCATATTAAAATCAGTTGAAAATGTTAAGATGATTCCAATAGCAGCAAAATAAAATGCTGATTTTGTAAATTCTGTCCCAACAATATTTATTTGTGTAGTTGCTAGACTTAAAGAAACTAATCCGCCAAATAATGGCAAAATTACACTACAAAACCATTTGTCAAAACTATCAAGGTGTTCAGGTCATATACTAATGTATATGTGCCAATTAAAAGTATAAATTTTTCACTGGTTTTTAAAATACACATGATTGATTATGCCTAAATTGAATTATGGGTTGGTAACTTTTAATTCAGCGCTCCACTTTTGGGATTTGGCATGGCTGGTTAAAGCCGTTTATATTTTGTCTAGATTTTGGATTGTCAAAATATGTAATATATATATCTTGTAATCAGTAGATTTAAAAATGGTGTATATATGTTGTAAAATTTGGCTAATGTTGGCGGGATAGCTTCTTTGAATAAGAGGTTGAATTACATTATATATACTGAATCAATTGACAATATTAAAATGATTCAATAACAGCATAACTTCATATGTAAATATACAAAAAATGCTGTTTTCTTACCACAGTATTGTAAATTCTGTATTGCAGTATATTTATGTGTCATTGCTAGATTGAATAAACAGGGTTCCCACGGGTCCTTGAAATCTTTGAAAGTACTTGAATATGAAAAAAAAATCAAGGTGTGGAAAGTGCTTGAAAATCTGATAAGGTACTTGAAAGTCCTTCTGGATTTTTGCTGTTTATCCCAAAAATGGCTATTGGTTGTGCGTTCCTAGAATATTTGTTGCTGTTTTGGGCATTACATTGCACGAATATTAGTCCTTGAATTTTGGAAAAAAGGTCCTTGAAAGTCCTTGAAAAGTCCTTGAATTTGGCCTTCCAATAAGGGTAGGAACCCTGAACAAAGATCTTGGATAACATCCATATTGCTCAGTGGTATCAATGGTGCTCATATTCAGTAGTAAAATGTAAAATGATTCAGTTAGCAGCATACACTGTCTAAATTATCAAACAATAGCTCAAATTATAGGTAATAATTCATGTGATGTCAGATGCTGCAGTATTCCACGAACCTGTGACTCAGTTCTTATAGATCTAGTGAATTATTTACCAAACAATCTGCACAAATTGCTGTTTTGCTATTTAGACTTTATTTTAAGTTTAGCTCTAGGAAATATGTATTTCCATTGTTGCAAGTCTAGAACAGATCATGTGGCATTAATTTTTATATAAAATTTTCAGTCAATATTGTAATATTTATTTGTATTGTTGCTAGACTTGAATTGCATTCATATTGCAACAATTGACAATGTTAAAATAATTGCAAAACTTCATATGTAAATACACAGAAAACGCTGTTCTTATCTCAGTATTGTAAATTTGACATAGCAATACACTTTCATTGTAGCCTAGTAAAAAGGTTTTGAAAAATGTTCAAATTATTCTAATAATAGCATAACTTTTTACGCCCCTGCTATTCGAAGAATTGTGTAAGGGCATAAGGTATTACCCCTGTCCGTCTATCTACTCTTGCCTCAGTCAGTGTGTCTGTATTGTAAATGTTTCCAGACTTAACTTTGATATTGTTATCCAATCTTCTCTAAACTTGGTCAAATTATATATGGGCACAATTTCTTGGCCAGGTATCCAATTAATGTCAGAAAGGTAATAGCCTTATTAAAATGTGAAGCAATAGTGGGGGCATCCATGTCCTACGGCTGAAATTAAAGGTAATGATTCATGCGATGTCAGTTCTGCAGTGTTCCACGTACCTGTGACTCAGGTCTTACAGATCTAGTGAATTATTTACCAAACAATCTACACAAATTACTGTTTCGCTATAAAGACTAGTTGTAAGTTCAGTCTAGGAAATATGTATTTCCATTGTTGCAAGTCTAGAACAAACATTGTGGACTACACTTGTATAACATTTATTGACACATGTTAAAATGATTCCAATAATGGCATTAGTATGTATACGGAAAGAAAACAAAATGCAGTTTTCTTCAGTCAATATTGTGAATTCTGTCAAGTAATATTTATTTGTGTTGTTGCTAGACTTGAATATATATGTTGAATTGGATTCTTACTGCAACAAATGACAATGCTAAAATAATTCTAATAATAGCGTAATTTCTTTGAAATACAATCAAATTCTATATTGGCCCAGTTGTTCAAAGAAAGGTTAAATTAACTGAGCGTTAAGTCAAAATTTCAAATCTTTCTGAATTTCTGATTAACGAATATTTCTACCAGAAATTAAGCATTTGAAAGTATTATGTTAAAAAGAAATGCAAATTTAAAACTTTTAATAGTACAAAACATATTTTTATGAAAAACTGTGTTTTGAAAGTTTACACTAACCAAGGATTAAGCTAACCAATCTTTGATCAACTGGGCCCATTATGTCTAGAAATATTTATTTTTGTTGTTGATAGACCTAAATATGTTGAATTGCATTCTTATTGCATCAATTGACAATGGCAACATGATACTAATATCAGAATATCTTCTGTACATTGCAACAAAAAAATGCTGTTTTCTTCAGTTATGTTGTAAATTCTGTCTAGCAGTATTTATTTGTATTGTTGCTAGACTTGAATAAAGATTTTGAATAACATTCATATTGCATGAAATGAAACTGTTAATATGATTTTAATAACAGCATGACTTTTTATAAATTAAAAACAATGGCTGAAATTATAGGTAATAATTCATTGCAGTTTTCCACAAACCTGTGACTGGGGGGGGGGGGGGGGGGGGGGTCTTACAGATCTAGTGAAATATTTACCAAACAATCTACACAAATTGCTATATTTTTTTTTTTATAAAAGCTTTGTTTTAAGTTCAGTCTTTGAAATATGTATTTCCATTGTTGCATGACTAGAACAAACGATGTTGACTAAATTCATATAACATTAATAGGCTCAATCTCAATGATGGTCTGTTCTAAATAAATTGAAATGGTTATTATGATTTCGGACAAAGAGTTCATTACTTACACTGTACCTATACAAAAGTATAGGTATATAATGTTTGACACTCTTCTTTAGTGGTTTACACAATATAAGACATCACTGAGATTTAGCCCAGATTTATCCCTATTGATTCATGTTAAAATGATTCCAATGAATGCATTGTTGCTGATATAAAATGAAAAAAATATCTGTTTAAAAAGAAATCTGTTTTTCATGAGTTAGTATTGTAAATTCTGTCTAGCAATATTTATTTGTGTTGTTACTAGACTAGAATAAAGGTTTTAAAGATATTGCATCAATTTTAAATGTTAAAATTTTTCTAATAGCATAACTTTTTATGCCCCTGCTGTTTGAAGAATGGTGTAAGGGCATATAGTATTACCCCTGTCCGTCCATCTATTCTTGCCTCAGTCAGTGTGTCCATATCGTAAATGTTTGCGGACTTAACTTTGATAATTATTATCAAATCTTCTCTAAACTAGGTCAAATTTTATATTGGCACAATGTCTTGGCCAGGTATCCAATTAATGTCAGAAAGGTAATAGCCTTGTTAAAATGTGAAGCAATAGTGGGGGCATCCATGTCCTATGGCTCAAATTATAGGTAATAATTCATGCGATGTCAGTTCTGCGGTGTTCCATGTACCTGTGACTCCGGTCTTACAGATCTAGTGAATTATTTACCAAACAATCTACATAAGTTGCTGTTTTGCTATAAAGACATTTTTTAAGTTCAGTCTAGGAAATATGTATTTCCATTGTTGCAAGATTAGAACAAACAATGTGGACTACACTTATATAACATTTATTGACACATGTTAAAATGATTCCAATAATGGCATTAATATATGTATATGGAAAGAAAACAAAATGCAGTTTTCTTCAGTCAATATTGTAAATTCTGTACAGTAACATTTATTTGTGTTGTTGCTAGACTTGAATAAAGATGTTGAAATGGATTCTTATTGCAACAATGGCCAATGTTAAAATAATTCTAATAATAGCATACCTTCTTTAAATACAATCAAATTCTATATTGGCCCAGTTGTTCAAATAAAGGTTAAATTAACGGAACGTTAAGTCAGAATTTCAAATCTCTCTGAATTTCTGATAAACGAATATTTCTACCAGAAATTGAGCATTTGAAAGCATTATGTTAAGAAGAAATGCAAATTGAATAGTACAAAATATATTTTATGAAAAACTGTGTTTTGAAAGTTTACACTAACCAAGGATTAAGATAACCAATCTTTGAACAACTGGGCCCGTTATGTGTAGTAATATTTATTTTTGTTGTTGATAAGACTTAAATATGTTGAATTGCATTCTTATTGCATCAATTGACAATGTTAACATGATTCTAATATCAGCATATCTCATGTAAATTGCAACAAAGAAATGCTGTTTTCTTCAGTTATGTTGTAATTTTTGTCTATCAGTATTTATTTGTATTGTTGCTAGACTTGAATAAAGATTTTGAATAACATTCATATTGCATGAATTGAAACTGTTAAAATGATTTTAATAACAGCTTGACTTTTAATAAATTAAAAACAATGGCTCAAATTATAGGTAATAATTCATGCGATGTCAGACGCTGCTGTTTTCCACAAACATGTGACTCCGGTCTTACAGATCTAGTGAATTATATACCAAACAATCTACACGAATTGCTGTATTGTTTTTTATAAAATCATTGTTTTAAGTTCAGTCTAGGAAATATGTATTTCCATTGTTGCATGACTAGAACAAACAATGTGGACTAAATTTATATAACATTAATAGGCGCAATCTCAATGATCGTATGTTCTAAATAAATTGAAACGGTTATTATGATTTTGGACAAAGAGTCATTACTTACACCGTACCTATACAAAAGTGTAGGTATGTCATGTCGGATATCGTCTTGAGTGGTTTACACAATCTAAAACATCACTGAGATTTAGCCCAGAAGTATCCCTATTGACACATGTTAAAATGATTCTAATGAATGCATTGTTGTTTATATAAAATGAAAAAAGAATCTGTTCAATAAGAAATCTGTTTTTCATGAGTTAGTATAGTAAATTCTGTCTAGCAATATTTATTTGTGTTGTTGCTAGACTAGAATAAAGGTTTTGAATAACATAGATATTGCTTCAATTTTAAATGTTAAAATTGTTCTAATAATAGCATAACTGTTTTCGCCCCTGCTATTCGATGAATGATGTAAGGGCATATAGTATTACCCCTGTCCATCCATCTATTCTTGCCTCAGTCAGTGTGTCCGTATCGTAAGTGTTGTCCAGACTTAACTTTGATAATTGTTATCCAATCTTCTCTAAACTTGGTAAAATTGTATATGGGCACAATGTTTTGGCCAGGTATCCAATTAATGTGAGAAAGGTAATAGCCTTATTAAAATGTGAAGCAATAGTGGGGGCATCCATGTTCTACGGCTCAAATTATAGGTAATAATTCATTTGATGTCAGTTCTGCAGTGTTCCACGTACCTGTGACTCGGGTCTTACAGATCTAGTGAATTATTTACCAAACAATCTATGCAAATTGCTGTTTTGCTATAAAGACATATTGTAAGTTCAGTCTAGGAAATTTGTATTTCCATTGTTGCAAGACTATAACAAACAATGTGGACTACACTTGTATAACATTTATTGACACGTTAAAATGATTCCAATAATGGCATTATTAAGTTATGTATACGGAAAGAAAACAAAATGCAGTTTTCTTCAGTCAATATTGTAAATTCTGTCAAGTAATATTTATTTGTGTTGTTGCTAGACTTGAATAAAGATGTTGAATTGGATTCTTATTGCAACAATTGCCAATGTTAAAATAATTCTAATAATAGCATAACTTCTTTTAAATACGATCAAATTCTATATTGGCCCAGTTGTTCAAAGAAAGGTTAAATTAACTGAGCGTTAAGTCAAAATTTCCAATCTCTCTGAATTTCTGATAAACAAATATTTCTACCAGAAATTGAGCATTTGAAAGCATTATTTGAAGAAGAAATGCAAATTAAAAACTTTTAATAGTACAAAACATATTTTGATGAAAAACTGGGTTTTGAAAGTTTACACTAACCAAGGATTAAGCTAACCAATCTGTCAACAACTGGGCCCGTTATGTGTAGTAATATTTATTTTTGTTGTTGATAGACTTAAATTTGTTGAATTGCATTCTTATTGCATCAATTGACAATGTTAACATGATTCTAATATCAGAATATCTCCTGTAAATTGCAACAAAAAAATGCTGTTTTCTTCAGTTATGTTTTAATTACTGTCTAGCATTTTTTATTTGTATTGTTGCTGGACTTGAAAAAAGGTTTTGAATAACATTCATATTGCATGAATTGAAACTGTTAAAATGATTTAATAACAGCATGCCTTTTTATAAATTAAAAACAATGGCTCAAATTATAGGTAATAATTCATGCGATGTCAGACGCTGCTGTTTTCCACAAACCTGTGACTAGGGTCTTACAGATCTAGTGAATTATTTACCAAACAATATACACAAATTGCTGTATTTTTTTTTATATAAAAACATTGTTTTAAGTTCAGTCTAGGAAATATGTATTTCCATTGTTGCACGACTAGAACAAACAATGTGGACTAAATTTATATAACATTAATAGGCGCAATCTCAATGATCGTATGTTCTAAATAAATTGAAATGGTTATTATGATTTTGCACAAAGAGTTCATTACTTACACCGTACCTATACAAAAGTAAAGGTATATAATGTCGGACACCGTCTTGAGTGGTTTACACAAAAAAAACATCACTGAGATTTAGCCCAGATTTATCCCTATTGACACATGTTAAAATGATTTTAATGAATGCATTGTTGTTTATATAAAATGAAAAAAGAATCTGTTCAAAAAGAAATCTGTTTTTCATGAGTTAGTATAGTAGTAAATTCTGTCTAGAGATATTTATTTGTGTTGTTGCTAGACTAGAATAAAGGTTTTCAATAACACGAGATATTGCATCAATTTTAAAGGTTAAAATTATTCTAATAATAGCATAACTTTTTATGCCCCTGCTATTCGAAGAATGGTTTAAGGGCATATAGTATTACCCCTGTCCGTCCATCTACTCTTGCCTCAGAGAGTGTGTCTGTATTGTATGGGCACAATGTCTTGGCCAGGTATCCAATTAATGTCAGAAAGATAATAGCCTTATTAAAATGTGAAGCAATAGTGGGGGCATCCATGTCCTATGGCTCAAATTAAAGGTAATAATTCATGCGATGTCAGTTCTGCAGTGTTCCACGTACCTGTGACTCCGGCCTTACAGATCTAGTGAATTATTTACCAAACAATCTACACAAATTGCTGTTTTGCTATAAAGACATATTGTAAGTTCAGTCTAGGAAATATGTATTTCCATTGTTGCAAGACTAGAACAAACAATGTGGACTACACTTGTAAAACATTTATTGACACATGTTTAAATGATTCCAATAATGGCATTATTATGTATACGGAAAGAAAACAAAATGCAGTTTTCTTCAGTCAATATTGTAAATTCTGTCCAGTAATATTTATTTGTGTTGTTGCTAGACTTGAATAAAGATGTTGAATTGGATTCTTATTGCAACAATTGCCAATGTTAAAATAATTATAATAATAGCATGACTTCTTTTAAATACAATCAAATTTTATATTGGCCCAGTTGTTCAAAGAAAGGTTAAATTAACGGAACGTTAAGTCAAAATTTCAAATCTCTCTGAATTTCTGATAAACAAATATTTCTAGCAGAAATAGAGCATTTGAAAGCATTATGTGAAGAAGAAATGCAAATTTAATAGTACAAAATATATTTTATGAAAAACTGTGTTTTGAAAGTTTACACTACACCAAGGATTAAGATAACCAATCTTTGAACAACTGGGCCCGTTATGTGTAGTAATATTTATTTTTGTTGTTGATAAGACTTAAATATGTTGAATTGCATTTTTATTGCATCAATTGACAATGTTAACATGGTTCTGATATCAACATATCTCATGTAAATTGCAACAAGAAAATGCTGTTTTCTTCAGTTATGTTGTAATTTCTGTCTAGCAGTATTTATTTGTATTGTTGCTGGACTTGAATAAAGATTTTGAATAACATTCAAATTGCATGAATTGAAACTGTTAAAATGATTTAATAACAGTTTGCCTTTTTATAAATTAAAAACAATGGCTCAAATTATAGGTAATAATTCATGCGATGTCAGACGCTGCTGTTTTCCACAAACCTGTTGACTCGGGTCTTACAGATCTAGTGAATTATTTACCAAACAATATACACAAATTGATGTATTTTTTTTATATAAAAACATTGTTTTAAGTTCAGTCTAGGAAATATGTATTTCCATTGTTGCACGACTAGAACAAACAATGTGGACTAAATTCATATAACATTAATAGGCGCAATCTCAATGATCATATGTTCTAAATAAATTGAAACGGTTATTATGATTTTGGACAAAGAGTTCATTACTTACAACGTACCTATACAAAAGTAAAGGTATATAATGTCGGACATCGTCTTGAGTGGTTTACACAAAAAAGACATCACTGAGATTTAGCCCAGATGTATCCCTATTGACACATGTTAAAATGATTTTAATGAATGCATTGTTGTTTATATAAAATAAAAAAAGAATCTGTTCAAAAAGAAATCTGTTTTTCATGAGTTAGTATAGTAGTAAATTCTGTCTAGCGATATTTATTTGTGTTGTTGCTAGACTAGAATAAAGGTTTTCAATAACATAATATATTGCATCAATTTTAAAGGTTAAAATTATTCTAATAATAGCATAACGTTTTACGCCCCAGCTATTCGAAGAATGGTGTAAGGGCATATAGTATTACCCCTGTCCGTCCATCTACTCTTGCCTCAGTGAGTGTGTCTGTATTGTAAATGTTGTCCAGACTAAACTTTGATAATTGTTATCCAATCTTCTCTAAACTTGGTCAAATTGTATATGGGCACAATGTCTTGGCCAGGTATCCAATTAATGTCAGAAAGATAATAGCCTTATTAAAATGTGAAGCAATAGTTGGGCATCCATGTCCTATGGCTCAAATTAAAGGTAATAATTCATGCGATGTCAGTTCTGCAGTGTTCCACGTACCTGTGACTCCGGTCTTACAGATCTAGTGAATTATTTACCAAACAATCTACACAAATTGCTGTTTTGCTATAAAGACATATTGTAAGTTCAGTCTAGGAAATATGTATTTCCATTGTTGCAAGACTAGAACAAACAATGTGGACTACACTTGTATAACATTTATTGACACATGTTTAAATGATTCCAATAATGGCATTATTATGTATACGGAAAGAAAACAAAATGCAGTTTTCTTCAGTCAGTATTGTAAATTCTGTCCAGTAATATTTATTTGTGTTGTTGCTAGACTTGAATAAAGATGTTGAATTGGATTCTTATTGCAACAATTGCCAATGTTAAAATAATTATAATAATAGCATGACTTCTTTTAAATACAATCAAATTTTATATTGGCCCAGTTGTTCAAAGAAAGGTTAAATTAACGGAACGTTAAGTCAAAATTTCAAATCTCTCTGAATTTCTGATAAACAAATATTTCTAGCAGAAATAGAGCATTTGAAAGCATTATGTGAAGAAGAAATGCAAATTTAATAGTACAAAATATATTTTATGAAAAACTGTGTTTTGAAAGTTTACACTAACCAAGGATTAAGATAACCAATCTTTGAACAACTGGGCCCGTTATGTGTAGTAATATTTATTTTTGTTGTTGATAAGACTTAAATATGTTGAATTGCATTTTTATTGCATCAATTGACAATGTTAACATGGTTCTAATATCAACATATCTCATGTAAATTGTTTTCTTCAGTTATGTTGTAATTTCTGTCTAGCAGTATTTATTTGTATTGTTGCTGGACTTGAATAAAGATTTTGAATAACATTCAAATTGCATGAATTGAAACTGTTAAAATGATTTTAATAACCGCTTGACTTTTTATAAATTAAAAACAATGGCTCAAATGATAGGTAATAATTCATGCGATGTCAGACGCTGCTGTTTTCCAAAAACCTGTGACTCCGGTCTTACAAATCTAGTGAATTATTTACCAAACAATCTACACAAATTGCTGTATTGTTTAATATAAAAGCATTGTTTTAAGTTCAGTCTAGGAAATATGTATTTCCATTGTTGCATGACTTGAACAAACAATGTGGACTAAACTCATATAACATAATAGGCGCAATCTCAATGATCGTATGTTCTAAATAAATTGAAACGGTTATTATGATTTCGGACAAAGAGTTCATTACTTACACCGTACCTATACAAAAGTATAGGTATATAATGTCAGACATCGTCTTGAGTGGTTTACACAATCTAAGACATCACTGAGATTTAGCCCAGATGTATCCCTATTGACACATGTTAAAATGATTCCAATGAATGCATTGTTGTTTATATAAAATGAAACAAAGAATCCGTTCAAAATGAAATCTGTTTTTCATGAGTTATTATAGTAAATTCTGTCTAGCAATATTTATTTGTGTTGTTGCCAGACTAGAATAAAGGTTTTGAATATCATAGATATTGCATCAATTTTAAATGTTAAAATTATTGTAATAATTGCATAACTTTTTACGCCCCTGCTATTCGAAGAATGGTGTAAGGGCATATAGTGTTACCCCTGTCCGTCCATCTATTCTTGCCTCAGTCAGTGTGTCCGTATCGTAAATGTTGTCCGGAGTTAACTTTGATAATTGTTATCCAATCTTCTCTAAACTTGGTAAAATTGTATATGGGCACAATGTCTTGGCCAGGTATCCAATTAATGTCAGAAAGGTAATAGCCTTATTAAAATGTGAAGCAATAGTTTGGGCATCCATGTTCTATGGCTCAAATTATAGGTAATAATTCATGCGATGTCAGTTCTGCAGTGTTCCACGTACCTGTGACTCCAGTCTTACAGATCTAGTGAATTATTTACCAAACAATCTACACAAATTTCTGTTTTGCTATAAAGACATATTGTAAGTTCAGTCTAGGAAATATGTATTTCCATTGTTGCAAGACTAGAACAAACAATGTGGACTACACTTGTATAACATTTATTGAAGCATGTTAAAATGATTCCAATAATGGCATTATTATGTATACGGAAAGAAAACAAAATGCAGTTTTCTTCAGTCAATATTGTAAAATCTGTCGAGTAATATTTATTTGTGTTGTTGCTAGACTCAATAAAGATGTTGAATTGGATTCTTATTGCAACAATTGACAATGTTAAAATAATTCTAATAATAGGATAACTTCATTTAAATACAATCAAATTCTATATTGGCCCAGTTGTTCAAAGAAAGGTTAAATTAACTGAGCGTTAAGTCAAAATTTCAAATCTCTCTGAATTTCTGATAAACGAATATTTCTACCAGAAATTGAGCAGTTGAAAGCATTATGTGAAGAACAAATGCAAAAAAAACTTTTAATAGTACAAAACATATGAAAAACTGTGTTTTGAAAGTTTACACTAACCAAGGATTAAGCTAACCAGTCTTTGAACAACTGGGCCCATTATGTCTTGTAATAGACTTAAATATGTTGAATTGCATTCTTATTGCATTAGATGATTCTAATATCAGAATATCTCATGTAAATTGCAACAAAAAAAGAATGCTGTTTTCTTGAGTTATGTTGTAATTTCTGTCTAGCTTTATATATTTGTATTGTTGCTAGACTTGAATAAAGATTTTGAATAACATTCATATTGCATGAATTGAAACTTAAAATGATTTTAATAACAGCATGACTTTTTATAAATTAGAAACAGTGGTTCAAATTATAGGTAATAATTCATACGATGTCAGACGCTGCTGTTTTCCACAAACCTGTGACTCGGGTCTTACAGATCTAGTGAATTATTTACCAAACAATCTTCACGAATTTCTGTATTTGTTTTATAAAAGCATTGTTTTAAGTTCAGTCAAGGAAATATGTATTTCCATTGTTGCATGACTAGAACAAACAATGTAGACTAAATTCATATAACATTAATAGGCTCAATCTCAATGATGGTCTGTTCTAAATAAATTGAAATGGTCATTATGATTTCGGACAAAGAGTTCATTACTGACACCGTACCTATACAAAAGTATAGGTATATAAAGTCGGACATGGTCTTGAGTGGTTTACACAATATAAGACATCACTGAGATTTAGCCCAGATTTATCCCTATTGACACATGTTAAAATGATTCCAATGAATGCATTTCTGTTTATATAAAATGAAAAAAAGAATCTGTTCAAAAAGAAATCTTTTTTTCATCTGTTAGTACAGTCAATTCTGTCTAGCAATATTTATTTGTGTTGTTGCTAGTCTTCAATGAAGGTTTTGAATAACATTGATATTGCATCAATTATAAATGTTAAAATGATTCTAATAAAAGATATCTTTTTATGCCCCTGCCATTCGAAGAATGGTGGAAGGGCATATAGTGTTATCCGTGTCCGAGAGTTTGTGTTGAAAATGTTGTCCAGACTCCAACTTGGGTAATTGTTATCTAATCTTCTCTAAACCTGGACAAATTGTATATGGGCACAATGTCTAGGCCTGGTTTTATAATCGGGCGCCATCGCCTCAGTTTTTCCAGAGTTATGCCCCTTGGAATAGTAAAAATTCACAAAATGTCCAGACTCGTACTTTGGTAATTGTTATCCAATCTTCTCCAAACTTGGTCAAATTATATATGGGCACAAAGTCTAAGCTAAGTTTGAAAATCCGACTCATCGCAACAGTTATTCCAGAATTTTGCCCCTTGGAATAGTAAAAAAAATCACGAAAACGATTTCAGAAAGGTAATTTCTTAATATGTGAAGCAATATCAGGGGCATCCATGTCCTATAGACACACTTCTAGTTATAAACAATGGCTCAGATTATAGGTAATAATTCATGCCATGTCAGATGCTGCAGTATTCCGCGAACCTGTGACTCGTGTCTTACGGATCTACTGAGTTATTACCAAATAATTTACAGAAATTGCTGCTATTTTGCTATAACAATGTTATTGTAAAAGAGTATGAGAGTGGACCTTTGGAAACGGCCGAGCACGACACATACAAAATATTGCAGTCTCAGTTTGATTGAGACTGTTCATGAGAGGTAGTGAAATATGCTAGCTACCGCTCATGCCCTCTAACCCCGGGTTGAGCAGAACTCAATATTCATAAAATCAATAGTACAAAATTTTAACCATCCCGAAGATGGCATGCATATGGCGGTGGACATAAAGTTCAGTCCTGGAATTGCATATTTATTGTTGCAAGACTAGAACAAACAATGTAGACAACATTCGTATTGCATTAATTTACACATGTTAATAATGAAAAAAAAGCAGTTTTCCTCAGTCAATATTGTAAATTCTGTCAAATATTTATTTGTGTTGTTGCTAGCCTTGACTCAAGATGTTGAATTGCACTTTGTGTTGGTGCTCCTTAAAACCCAATTCAATTCAATTACATTTATTGTTTCTTTTTAAGATTACATGATTTAAAAAATAGTTAATGTTCAATCAGATTTAAAAGATCCTTGATATGGTAGCATTAGATGGAGTTTATGTGCATCATTAACATGTAAAATAGTGGGACGGGGGTAGGGTTGGTGTGGAATCTGTTTTACAGGAGGATGCATTGCCCGAGCATATTATTGTTCTAACTAAACTTGCTATTTTCCCTGTCCAATCTTTTTATATTTTTTTCCTTGTGTAACATAGCAGATAATACAATTTATTATGCCTTGCACCATGATAGTGGATTGGCATTTAAATAAATATGAAAAGGTGTCCCTTGGAAGCAACAAACACAAATAAGAGAGATAAGTAGCAGACTCAGTTTTATTGTCTCTGTTTGGTAATATAAGGTTCAAACACCTCTTCTGGCCACTAGCATGGGCTTCAGCAGTATTCTACCTTAAAGACACAAAGATTTGGCCCATTGATCCCAAAGGACCAGTAAGTTAACAGCTGCTGATTTGTAGTCGGGGCAACTTCTTACAACTGCCACAGAGCTCTAAACAAGTTCTCTGAAGGTCATTCACTTCTTTTACATGTATTTTACAACTGCCCTCTGAAGGTCACACAGCATTACCTTGTCCTACTCTCCATTTATGTACTTCTTTCGGATGGCGGGAGGTATACAGTACTGGTTGTACACAGGAAATGTTTGTTGTCTGTCTCCACTACTAAAACATCGACTGTCATATATAGCCTAAAATTTGCTGAAAATGACATTCATTACCAACCAACCATTGTGTACCTCTGTTAAGGTTTCTCTTTAGGTCTGTTTTAAATCATTCCTATGCTCCACAGATACATCTATGCAACTTCTACATAACATGATTGACCTTGACCTTCTTTTACACCAGTGATTCTAGTTACATTTTGCATTAGATTGACAAACATTTTAATTACATCATGCTCCCAGTAGCTCTTGGATAGAATAATGACCTCCACCCGTTCTCGATGAAGTATCCTTCTGTGACTTTTTATGTGTAAAATCTTTGCTCCATTGTGAAGGTCATTCACTTCTTATATGCCTGTAGTAATAATTCAGGTGATGTTAGATGCTGCAGTATTCTGCAAACATGTGACTCTGGTCCTATAGATCTAGTGAATAATTACCACACGATCTACACAAATTGTTCTTTTGCTATCAAGACATTATTGTCTGAAGATCATTCACTTCTTATATGTCTATAGTAAAGCCCATTTCTCGTCTGCTCTAATAGTACTTCATGCATGGAATGATTGCTCATCTCATCAAGACTGTGCAAAGCCCAACACCCATGTCGTTATCTTCAAAGTCAAGGTCACTCTGAATGCCATTCACTTCTGATATGTCTATAGTAAGCCCCATTTGATATCTGCTCTAATAGTACTTCATACTTGAAGGGATTGCTAATCTCATCAAGATTGTGCAGAACCCAACACCCATGTCAGTATCTCCAAGGTCAAGGTCACTCTGACGGCCATTCACCTCTTATATGCCTATAGTGAGGCCAATTTAGTGTCCACTTCATAACTTGCATGCATGAAGGTATTTCATAATAACTAGGCACATTTATTCATCTCATCAAGAGGATGTGCCTAACTCAACACCATTGAGCAGTATCTTCAAGGTGGAGGTCACTCTACAGGCCCATTTCTTTCCCCTCTTCACAACTTGTTGATACATGAAGGGATTTCAAAATAAATACGCACATTTATTCATCTCATGTCAGTATCTTCAAGGTCAAGGTCTCTCTGAAGGCCATTCACTTCTGATTTTGTCTCCTCTTCATAATGCTTGCATATATTGAGGGATTTTAAAATGACATGGCATATTTCCTTATCTCATCAAGACAATGTGCCAAATCCAAACCATGTTGTTATACCCTGAAGGTATTCACCTCTTATATGTCTATAGTAAGGTGCATATCATGTCTACTTAATAACTCTTGCATGCATTGAGGAATTCTGAAATAATTTTGCACATTTACTCATCTCATCCAGACAATGTGCAGAACCCAAGACTCATGTCAGTATCTTCAAATTCAAGGTCACTCTGAAGGCCATTCACTTCTTTTATGCCTATAGTAAGGTCCATTTCTTGACCACTTAATAACTCGTACATGAATGGAGGAATTGCAAAATAACTAGGCACATTTATTAATCTCATCAATACAATGTGTAGAATTTGACACCCATGTCTGTATCTTCAAGGTCAGTAAGTCTCTTCACTTCTGATATGCCTATAGTAAGGCCCATTTCTTGTCCTGTTCATTACTCTTGAATGCATAGATGGATGTTATCTTCAAGGTCAAGGTCACTAAAGTCTCTTCACTTCTGATATGCTTATAGTAAGGCCCATTTCTTGTCCTCTTCATTACTCTTGTATGCATAGACGGATGTAAACATATTTTGGCATATTTACTTCTCTGATGAAGGCACTGTGCAGAACCCAACACTTATGTCAGTATCTTTAAAGCCAAGGTCACTCTGAAGGCCATTCTTTTCTTATATGCCTATAGTAAGGCCGGGCCATTTTGTGTCCGATTTACAACACTTGCCTGCATGGAGTGATTTGAAAATATCTCGACACATTTACTGATCTCATCAGGTCGATATACAGAACCTAACACCCATGTCAGTGTTTTAAAAACAGCATAATTATCTTCTTTTCTATTAAAAAAAGCTGTGTTTTCTTTAGTTGTATTGTAAATTCTGTCTAACAATATTTTTTGTGTTGTTCCTTTACGTGAATAATTTGTATGCCCCCATCACTGAATGGTGAGGGAGCATATATAAAGTTAGCCATGTCTGGCCCTCTGGCCGTTATGGGTTTTATACTCATGAATAGTCAAGGTGACAGTGCCTGTGTGTGTAAGTTCTACAATTTAAAATCTGAGTGTCCATCCCGAAAAGTTTGTGTGACTATCTCCTCCCACACTTCTCACCTCCTTCCACACTTCTCAACTGATTGTTTCAAAACTTTACAAGATGTGCCTATATATTCTGCATCAATATCGACCTTGTATTACTGGAATTGTGGCCCTTTTTTCTTTAAATTTTACGTTTTCTTTTGATTGTTTTCAATGAGGACAACCGTGTCCCATGGACACATTCTTAGTTTTGAATAACATTAATATTGCTCCAATTGACAATGTTAAAATGATTTCAATAACAGCATACTTATAAACTATCAAAGAATGGTGCGAATGGCTCGAATTATATGGTAATAATTCATGCAATATGAGACGCTACAGTTTTCCGTGAACATATGACTCAGGTCCTACAGATCTTGTGAATAATTACCAGACAATCTTCACAAATTGCTGTTTAGCTATCAAGACATTATTTAAGTTCTCAGAAGGCCATTCACTTCTGATATGCCTATAGTAAGGCCCATTTCTTGTCTGCTCTAATAGAACTTCATGCATGAACGGATTGCTCATCTCATCAAGACTGCAGAGCCCAACACCCATATCGGTATCTTAAAGGTCAAGGTCACTCTGAATGCCATTGAACTCATTTGTCTATAGTAAGGCCAAGTTTGTGTCCATTTCATAACTCTTGTTACTCATCAAGTTACTCATCTCATCAAGACATTATGTGCCTAACAGAACACCATTGTCAGTATCTTCACGGTCAAGGTCACTCTGAAGGCCATTCACTTCTTATATGTATATAATAAGGCCGTTCCGTGCCCACCTGGATCTTCACCGCATTGCAGCATGGGCACTGTCAGCAACCATGTAGGATTGACCTATTGTGTTAACCCTTGCCAGCACCACCCTCGAACTTACTGCAGGGACTGCCGGAACTGGTTTTACATGTATCGACGCTAAGGGCGGAAGACTGACGACCGAAGATAGAAGACCGAATGTAGAAGATGTATACTGGCCGTCGGTTGGTCTGTGCAGCGCAGGGGTCTTACTGTGATGGACTGGGCTACCAAAACTACACCAGCCCAGTAGCTGGTTGAAGCAAACACCATAGCGGATGTCGTCCAGACACCCCACATCAACGCAGCAGTGACAACTACATAGAGTAGCAGTGACACGACACGATGCATTCAACACAGATACAACAGCCAGTTCTACAGATACAACGCAGACACTACAAGAAGCACTGTCCAGACTCTATTGTACCCATCTCTTTAAGATACCTAATGGCTTTTTGAGTATGCTGGTGGAGGGACGTTAAACCTTCGAATGACACACACACACATGTTTCATGCCCACTCCAGAAGTTTTCATCCATGGAAGGATTTCAGAATAAGGCAGCACATTTACTCGTCAAGACAATGTGCCAAATCCAACCCCATGTCAGTATCTTCAAGGTCAAGGTCACTCTGAAGGTCATTCTTTTCTTTTATTCTTATAGTAAGGTCCTTTTCATGACCACTTAATAACTCTTGCATGCATGGAGAGATTTCAAAATATGTTGGCATTTTACTGATCTGTTCAAGACAATGTGCAAAACCCAGCACTCATGTCAGTATCTTTAAGGTCAAGGCCACCGAAGGACATTTGCTTCCTGTAAGTCTATATTTAGGCCCATTTTGTTGCCACTCCAGAACTCTTGTATCCATAGAAGGATTTCAAATTAACTTGGCACATATACCCATCTCATCAGGATATGCAGAACATAGCACCCATGTCAATATTGTTGTGTTGTTGCTACACTTGAATAAAGATTTTGAATAACATTAATATTGCTCCTATTGACAATGTTAAAATGATTCCAGTAACTTCATACCCTCTTCTTAAGTATTAAAGAATGGCTCTAATTATATGGTAATAATTCACGCAATGTCAAAACACTGCAGTATTCCATGAACATGGGACGCAAGTCCTGGTCTTGAGACATTATTGTAAGTTCTCTGAAGGCCATTAACTTCTTAAATGTCTATAGTAAGGCCCATGTTATGCCTGCACCAGAACGCATGCATCCATAGAAGGAGTTCAAAGTAACTTATTCCAATAACTTACTCATCTTATTAGTATGACCTGCAGACCCCAACACGGGTCTGTATCTTCAAGGTCATCAATGTCATATTCTTCTTCTTATACAATAAGACCAATTTTGTGTCACATGCTTTGAGTGATGGCACAAATACGTATCTCATCTAGACGACCTGCAAACCTCCACCCCTCTGCACACAACCTGACCCTCACATACACATGGATGCCCGACGGCCTCATCCGTGAGTGTCCCCACTCCCCTAGCATTTTTTAAAAAGTTTTGTTTTTGTACTCATTTCTTCTTTTCCCCATTTCTCATCAATCACCAACTCGTAAGAGCTTATCTTTAAACCATCTCCCCCAAGAAAAATAATGTTTGTTCTTCTATCTTTACTTTTCTGTTTATACTTTTACCCGGACAATTAACATTGGACAATTAACAGCAGGGAAGATAAATTCAGAGACATCTCTGATTTGCCTGTGCATCATTCCGTTAGTAATAAAAATGACAACGTTAATGTTTTTCTTGCTTCTTTTCGTTTTCTTCAACAGTTAGACCTACCATCGAAAAATAATGTGGATATTATGACCAGCAAAAAGAGATGTTCATATATACTGTCATCGTTGGAATTCAACAATTTCTGCCTGATGTATTTTAATTGCGACATCTTGTAATGTTTTTCACGTGTGCCCTATTCTCACAAAACTGCAAGACATCTTAGCCTAGCACAACTGTGGACATTAAATCACCAGGACGTGGATGTATATATATTTTCTGTGCTTGATTTTGACATTTCTGACAAGAGTTGTGGACCCTTTTGTACTTTTAAATCACAAAGTCTATTAATATTTCTGGAATCTCTTATTCTTTTACACCTTAAAAAAAAGACTAGTCTCTCAATTAACTTTATGTATCTGATCACCAGCATGCAGAGGTGTGCAGGAGTTATAATTGCCCTCAACTGAGAAAACGAGGTCAGAAGTAGGTTTCTGCTCAATATTTGATATTAAACAGCAGAGCTACAGCCCTTGTTTTAATAAAACGATGCTACATTGTTATTTTTTTATCAGATCTTCAAACATGGTGAAAATATATTAGCTGTTTATTTTAAAAAAGATATGTTTTCTTTTGTAGATGAATCTGCAGAAATGAGATGGAGAACAAACACCTCTGCCAGTAGACATTAGATGGAGTGAACTTCCAATTTAATATTAAAATTAACATTTACACACTCTTTAATGTATTATGCACCAAATAGTGGTCATCTCAACTTCGGGATTTTGTTCAAGCAAATTTATTGAAAATCTTGACAATGACCTTCATCATAAAATCATTAATGGCCTTGGTCACAATATCGTTCATACGTCTGAATGCATTTAATGTTTCAGTTCTTAAGACATTTCATATATTTTCACTATTCAAACATATTAACTAAACCTTACATATTCCTTCTAGAAGTAACTTAGGTCTATAAATTGACTTTCCTAGATTCTGAAGCCACAGATGTTTGTATGGCGCTTGATTAGTTCTCCTACCAGACGTTAGATGGCGAATGAACCCAGCTGGTTTGAATAGCAAAGATACCTTCTGAATTGTATGCAGAGAAAGGTTAGGAGCTTTTCTTACAAACTATAGCGATGTAAATTGTAGTATACCGGGTAGGTGAGGCAGATGGTATGATGTTATTGTTTAAAAACATATATGACAAATAAATTATTCTTATATCTATATACACATCAAAAACTTTTTTCGGGCTTTTAAAGAACATTTCATCAAGTAGCTTTAGTGAAAATCTTGACACATTGACCTGACTGGATGTGTTTTGAATTTTTTAACGTGTTTAGCTCTGTTTCTGTAACACTATTTGCTTCAACATACTTCACATTGAAAGATTCAATTTAAGCTACACATTCTTTTAATAAGTCATCATGCTCAATCTCGACCTACTTTCTGAATGAGCTTATGTCCATCGTCGTCCACCAGTAACTTTTTTGCTGTTAACACTTAGTATTATATTGATCTTTACCAAACTTTATCAGAATCTTTATATCAATGAAAACAGACAGTTTAACCATGCAATATCGGATAATAAACAACAGAGTTATGGCCCTTGTTTTAATGAAAAATTCTATATTTTGCCTTAACTCTAGAACCTTCATTATATGTGCCCATAGGCACATATTATGACATGGCATTGTGTTTTGTCCATCCATCTTTTTTGTGTGTTTATGTGTGTGATTGAAACAGGAAACATCTGTTGCAGCAGGGTAAATATCTATTTGACAAAACGCTTTTGCATATATCCTGATATTTTATGAGTTGTAACTAAATCTAAAAACTGCAGTCCTAATCCGTTTTTCTCCTAGGTTGCTTAAATGTTTAAGCAGTGCAATTCCGATGAAATTGCACTAATCAAAGAAAACTAAATTAGGTCAGCGTGACATTCAAGATGACCATCATTACTAAAAGTGTTCAAAAACTTAAAAATTAGATTTCGACAGTCCTTGCTCGAAAGTGATTGCTAGATTTATTTATCTTTCCCGAAGGAGTTTGTTAACGGTGACCAATAATTCTAACTTTCATTTTGGCAAAGTTATGCCCCTTTTCATAAAACTTTAACCTACAACCTAACTTTGCTCATAACTTGGCAAAATATTGACCTATGGTCATGCAACTTTATACAGTTCCTCCTTATCAAGTATCCAATGCTGATTAGTATAAACTAACAATTAAGACAAAAATCGGCTCCATAATTCATTAAGGATTAATCCCCTGTTTTCAAACTTGATAGATTGTACTTGATGAAATAAGCGCACGGCAGTCGACACAAGTGTTCCGTGGAACACCCTTCTGGTTACTATTTGTTTTTTTGTCTCGCCTTTTCGAAGAAAAAAAGAGACATAGGTGTTGCTTTTCTGGCGGCGGCGTCAACATTCAAGTTTTGCGTTTAGGTCATTTTCTCACAAACTGTATGCACTAGACCTTTCAAACTTTGCTTATAGTTGTATCATGGGCGGTACATCGCAACGTGACCAACCAAATGTGAAAGTAACCTTGACCCTCCAAGCAAAGGGCAGATAACTTACTAATTTGTAGGCTCAACTTTTGCGTTTAGGTCACTTTTTCACAAACTGTATGCACTAGACCTTTCAAACTTTGCTTATAGTTGTATCTTGGCTGGTACATGGCAACGTGACAAAGCAAATGTGGAAGTGACCTTGACCCTCCAAGCAAAGGGCAGATAACTTACTAATTTTTAGGTTCAACTTTTGCATTTAGGTCACTTTTTCACAAACTGTATGCACTAGACCTTTCAAACTTTGCTTATAGTTGTATCTTGGGTGGTACATGGCAACGTGACAAAGCAAATGTGGAAGTGACCTTGACCTCTAAGCAAAGAGCAGATAACTTAATAATTTTTAGGTTCAACTTTTGCGTTTAGGTAACGAGGACAACACATTCCGCACATGCGCAGTTCATATCTGTCGTAATGCAAACATCACCTTGTTTATTTAAAGATTTATAAGGCAAAACTTAATATGTTTAGGTTAAATATGACTCAAACAATGTAAATATTATTTATGTATGCCACTGGTGTGTTTTTCTTTTTTTAAATGGTTTTCGTTGACAAATTGCTCGTCAAAATTCGCGCACCTTGTACATTTTTATGTTTTGGACGGCGCCATCGTGGACTCTCTCTGAGAAGTGGGCTACATGAATAAATTATAAATTGAGCTAATCAGAACTCTTGACACATTTTCTGCGGGATTTGAAATGAGGGAGGATAGGGGTATTTGACTAAAAAAAACCAAGAAAACCAACCACACTTTATGTTAGTTAACTTAGGCGATGAAAATAGGGCATATTGAGCAAAATATTTCCTTATGAAATACTTCTAAGGAATGTTTAGGGTATGTTTAAGAAGATATTTTTAACATTTATCTTTCATTTGCAACAAAAATTATTAAAATCCCTCCATGCACATTCATGCACATTCCATTTTAAAATAACCTCCCCACGGCCTCGAGTTTAGACGTACTTTGAGTTACTGCCCTTGCCGAATACTCTTCAAATGAAAACGCTCGGCTGCATGATTTGCGGGCCGAATTGCGATATTATCCCAAACAATTATAAGGTTTGCAACAAAATAACGATGATCTGGTAGAACATGTAATACATTCTTTTGTAGGTCTTCGTCTATATTGTCATAGAATAATGTCCTTTGTATATTCTTTGCTTAAATCTGTCATCTTTTCCATGCTTTTATTCGACGGGAGAAGTTCCTCATGTTCGGATATATCAAATTCGGATAGATTATACTTGCATTACAAGAATATGAGTCTTGTATACGTATTGTCACTGTATTGACTTATGCAATATAAATATATTAATCTGCACATTAATATTATGGAAGCATGAAAACAACATCCAGTATTTGCACAATAAAAGCCCTCTAAAAATAATCTTGAAAGTGAAACCCTGCAGGCTGCACCACCTCCCACACACACACATACATTTGTCAATGAAAACCATCATTTAAAAAAAGAAAAACACACCATTGGCATACATAAATAATATTTACATTGATTTGAGTCATATTTAACCTAAAAATATTAAGATTTGCCTTACAAATCTTTAAAAAAACAAGGTGATGTTTGCATTACGACAGATAATGAGATATGAACTGCGCATGTGCGGAATGTGTTGTCCTCGTTACCCTGGATTTTTTCATAAACAAATAAACACATAAACAAATAAACACCACCCCTTTGAAGGCGGGGGTTGGGGGTGTATTGTAATAATCTGGAATAGCCCAATTTAAGAGATTCAGGCCCCACATTGGTAAGAATGCATTGCAAACATTATAAAAAACATTTGAAATTTGTTCTTAAATATATTTCAGAATTAAATCTCTATCATCTATGCAGGAAGGACAAGAAACTCTATCATCTATGCAGGAAGGACAAGAAACTCTATCATCTATGCAGGAAGGACAAGAAACTCTATCATCTATGCAGCAAGGACAAGAAACTCTATCGTCTATGCAGCAAGGACAAGAAAAATCTGACCTGGTCAGTGAAGACTTGAGTGACCTAGACCAGAGTCAAGACCTGTTTAGTCCAGAATTTGACCAAACTGAAGACCAGTTCCTGAGCCAAGTAAGTAGATTATAAAATTAAAATTAGCTCCAAAGATTTGTTAAGTCACTTTAAATGGAAAAAAGAGTATTTGCAGTTCAGAATTCTCACATGAGACCGCTCCATGCTGTCAAGCCTGATGCTCAACAAACTTAGCTAACAGGGCAATCAGATTTACAAGCTGCACAAAACCATTTGTCTCCTGATCATTGGGTTATTCATTAGGAAATATACAATCGAATAAGTCAACTTATTTATTCAGAATTGTCAAATTATATCATTTAGAACAAAATTAAAATATGATCACTTTACTTTTATTTCATTGATTAAAAAAAGAAGTCTGATTAGTTGGGGAAAGGTTAATTGCGTAAACATTTAAACTTGATTTTACAGTCACCAATTCCACCAAGCCCCATCTTCAACCGTATAGGAAGTTGTAGAAAGAGGAAAGCTGAAGCCAGTCGGGTTCTGATTGTAAGTATCATGCATAAAAAATTACAACAAATATTAGCCTTACTAATTTATAGTGTAGTTGTGCTAGCTGACTAATCCATAATAATAACAATAATAATAACGGAGGATAATTAAGGGAAAATCATTCGGGAACAGATGTCAAGACGTGGAGGACACGGCTTGGAGTCTCCCACGTAGATATTTTTCTACTATTTGCACATCATTGAATTGACACCCGTTTGTATCAAGGCAGCAGTCATCAAGTGTGGTTAATATAAGTTGCAAAAATGTGTTTCTAAACCCACTTTAAGGTAGTAATAATAATAATGCTTTGCAATGTAACCTGTAATTTATAAGGCTGATATATGCATGTGCTATTTGTTGTAAATAAGTATATGTAGTCTTACTTCCTTCTTACTGTTGCCTCATAAACCATACTACTTCACTTTCTGAATAACCATTTTAACAATAACACTAAATTAATGTCATCTGTGTATTCTTTTAAAAATAGCAATATGTACAATAAAGTATAAATTACTGATTAAATACAAAGGGAATCATGTGCGTGGTATTCATTTTAAGCAATTGAGATACAAGTTTATGGATAAACACATCCACATTCCTACTGTATTTTATTCGATTCATTCTAGATTTTAAAATATAAATTATTGTATTTAGGTCTTCCTTAAAAAACATTGTTTGCTGTTTCCCCGACCCAGGTGGGTGAATTTTGGAATTAAAGAATTAAAGAAAAATATAATGAACGTGACAACAAAAACAATGTTTATAGAATTGCTACAATTTTTTTTGGGTAGGGCCCTTTTTCGTTGGTAGGTAGGGAAACAGCAAACCCAAAAAAATTAATG
Organism: Cyrtodaria siliqua; assembly: GCA_037043455.1. Classification (NCBI taxonomy): domain Eukaryota; kingdom Metazoa; phylum Mollusca; class Bivalvia; order Adapedonta; family Hiatellidae; genus Cyrtodaria; species Cyrtodaria siliqua. The sequence goes on from JAWPHD010001609.1 coordinate 101,555, forward strand.
ATCGGCCTTATTACTATTAGTTTTACTTAAAAGTATAATATTTGAATGCATAGATTTTGATTTAATTCAGCTTTGGTTAAAGGGCTTGATTTGTTGTTGAATTTTTACCAACTGAGCATTAACTTATTAAAAAATACAACATTCATGTCTTTTTCTTCATATAAATAATATGGATATATTGAGTGATTTAAAGTTTATCTGCGGAAAGTTATACTTTTGACACGAGCCATGATGTTTAAGTTTATGTTGGCTAGTTTAGGTAACTTTTTCACAAACTGTATGCACTAGACCTTTAAAACTTTGCTTATAGTTGTATCTTGAGTGGTACATTGCAGGGTGACAAAGCAAATGTGAAATTGACCTTGACCCTCCAAGCAAGATAACCTTATAATTTTTACTTTCAACTTTGGCGTTTAGGTCACTTTTTCACACTTTGCTTATAGTTGTATCTTGAGTGGTACATTGCAACCTGACAAAGCATATGTGGATGTGACCTTCACCATCCAAGCAAAGGGCAGATAACTAATTGTTACATTTACATCACTTTCTCATGAACTAGAATTATGCACTTAGTCTAGATGTTTTAAACCTAATTTATAGCTTAATCTTTGGAAGAAAACATATTCTATTTTGACATAGTTGTGACTTCGGTAGTGCATCTTTTTTTTGGATGCCTGGATTTCATCTATGACCTTGACCTACTTTTTGGAGCTGATGATTTTTAGCTCTACTGGCCAAAGGCCGTCATTTTTCATCCGATCTTTACCAGATTGTTAATATCAATGAAAGCTCCACAAGTTCGAAAACCAGCCAGATCGGACCAATAACAGCGGAGTTATGGCCCTTGATTTAGTTAAAAATGCTATATTTTGCCTCAATACGATAGGGCTTTCATTTTTCATCTGATCTTTACCAAACTTTACCAGATGTTTTGCCTTTTTTTTATTATCAGTAATTTTTTGTTTTAATGAATTTTGTTTTAATTATTTTGATTTAATTATTTCTTTAGTTTGAAATTTTTTTTTTTTTTTTTTTTTTTTCATTATTATTAATATTTTTTTTTTTTTTGGTGTTTAACGCCATGTTAGCAGGAAGCATTGCTGTGCCTATTGCATTTTTTTTGCGGTTCATTGATTTTTGATGGAGTAACAGCCCCTTGACATGTTTTATTTTAAATTTCTTGATTATTATTTTATTTTTTTTGATTTTCTTATTTCACTATTTTTTTGTTTTAATTTTTTTTTTGCTGTTAACGCCGTGATGGCAGGAAGCATTGCTGTGCCTATTGCATTTTTTTCCAGTTCATTGATTTTTGATGGAGTTACAGCCCAATTGACATTTTTTTTTTAATTTCTTGTCAGCGCTACTCCTCCTAAACGCCTTGTTGGATTTCGACAAACTTGGCAGGAAGCATCGGTAAGATGTCTAGTGCATATCGCGCTTTTTTTCCAGTTATCTGATTTATGACGGAGTTATGGCATTTTGACATTTTTACTTTAAATTTCTTGTCGGCGCTACTCCTCCTAAACGGCTTGTTGGATTTCTACAAAATTTGAGCAGGAAGCTTCAGTATGATGTCTAGTTGTGCGAAGCATGGTATATCAATGAAATTTTGGACAAGTTCGAAAACCAGAGATCAGCAGAGCTTATGCCGTGGTGCGGCGTCCGTCCGTCTCTCTGTCCGTCTGTCCGTAAACTTTTTTTTGTAGCGACTACTTCTCTGAAACTACTGAATGGATTTTCATGAAACTTTTCAGAAATGTTGCCCTTGAAGTCTAGTTGATCCTAGCAAAAAATCATGTTGATGTGAAATCCAAGATGGCCGCTAAATCTAAAAATAGGTTTTTAAAAAACAAGTTTGTAGCGACTACTTCTTCAAAACTCTAAGTGATATTGATATGGGACTTTTTCTAAAAAGATCAGCATGGCATGATGTTGGTCCTTGTCGAAAATCGTTTTGATTCGATGTTAAACATGGCTGCCAGCGGCCATCTTTGTTTACATAGAGTTATATAATGAAAACTTGTAACGACTACTCCTCTGAAACTACTGGACGGATTTTCATGAAACTTCACATGAATCTTGCTCTTGATGTCTAATTGATCCTAGCGGAAATTCAAGATGGCCGCCACGGCTAAAAATAGCGACTACTTCCTGAAATCAAAATCAATCAGTAGAGCTTCAAGGTCATTGACCTCTTGTTATGAAATTTCATTCATAGAAGAAAGTGAGACAAATTAAAAAATGCCCATGCCAGACTAGACACAGCAGACTTATTGCCCATGATTACCAAGTGAGCGATCTAAAGCCATCCTATCCCTGTTGTTTTTGCAATGTTTTAAAAAAACTACTGATGGGAATTTTATGTCGACAACTCTTGATATAAGAGCCGTTTTAGCCAGTAGAGCATCCACAGGCCTTCTTGGGCCTCTTGTTTTTAATAGAATGGCATTTTGTTTTTAAACAAATGCACTTAAACGTCATCTCAGCAAACGGCAAACTCGATTGTTTTTAATTATTAAAACTTTCATTTAAACATCACTGACCTTTTTATTTTTAAGTCCAGCCCCCGTTAGGCGAGACATGTGTATCCACGGATTTCTTGTGTTATCAATATTTTTACCCTTCTTTTTTGTCTCGCCTTTCCGGCAGTGGCGACAACATTCAAGTTTTGCATTTAGGTCACTTTCTCACAAACTATATGCACCAGACCTTTCAAGCTTTGCTTATAGTTCTATCATGGCTACTACATCGCAACATGATGATATATGCCCTCCAAGCAAAGGGCAGATAACTTAATAATTTTACATTCAACTTTTGCATTTAGATCATTTTCTCAGGAACTGTATGCACTAGACCTTTCAAACTTTGGTTATAGTTGCTTCTTGGGTAGTACATAATGCTACGTGACATAGTAGATGCGGATGTCACTCAGACCTTCACCCTCCAAGCAAAGAACAGATAACTTAATAATTTTACATTCAACTTTTGCATTTAGATCAATTTCTCAGGAACTGTAAGCACTAGACCTTTCAAACTTTGGTTATAGTTGCATCTTGTGTAGCACATCGCTATGTGACATAGTAAATGCAGATGTGACCTTCACCCTCAAAGCAAAAGGCAGATAACTTAATAATTTTACATTCAACTTTTGCGTTTAGGTCACTTTCTCATGACATTTCAAACTTTGGTTATAGTTGCATCTTTGGTAGTACAGCTACGTGACATTGTAGATGCCAATGTAAACTTCATTCACCCTCCAAGCAAAGGGCAGATAACTTAATAATTTTACTTTCAACTTTTGCATTTAGGTCACTTTCTCATGGACTGTTTGCGATAGACCTTTCAAACTTTGGTTATAGCTGCATCTTGGGTAGTACATAATGCTACGTGACATAGTAGATGCAGGTGAGACCCAAGCAAAGGGCAGATAACTTAAATAATTTTACATTCAACTTTTGCGTTTAGGTCACTTTCTCATGGACTGTATGCAAAAGACCTTTCAAACTTTGGTTATCTTGGGTAGTACATCATTACGTGACATAGTAGATATAGATGTGTCTTTTTTGATATGAACACTCTAGCATGTCTTTTCATCCGATCTTTACCAAACTTCACCAGATTGTAAATATCAATGAAAGCTTGGACGAGCTCGAAAACAAGCCAGATCGGACCAGTAATTGCCATTGAATTAACGAAAATTGCCATATTTTGTCTTGTCTGCCTTGTGACCACTCTAGCACCTTCATCTAGTATCCAAAGTTTACATAGAGTTATATAGGAAAAGGCTAAAAATGACATCTTTTCTGAAACCGCTTGAAGGATTTTGATGAAACTACATTACAATGATCGTTAGGATAGTCCCCCTCAGAATTATGTTTTTTGCGGCTGCCAGTCATTCAAGATGGCCGCTATGGCTAAAATTAGGTCAAATTTAAGGAAATTTCAAACATCGACGAAACCACATTCCATTCTTGTGAAATATCATAAACATATGTTCCTTGGGTTAGCCTCTATCAAGTTTGTATTTTTTCGTTATCGTCGAATAATCAGAATGGCCACCACAGCGACCCAAAATTTACATAGAGTTATATAGGAAAACATCAAAAAATGACATCTTCTCTGAAACCGCTTGAAGGATTTTGAACTTGGGTCAAATTTAAGGACATTTATCAAACGGCATATTACCACTTATTCCATTCTAGTTAAATCTCATATACATGTTCCTGTTGTTGGCCTCTATCGATAAAGTGTGTGTTTTTCGTTGTCGTCAAATATTCAAAATGGCCGCCACAATAACCCAAAGTTTACATAGAGTTATATATAGGAAACATGTGTCTTGGGTTGGCCTCTATCATGTTTATGTTTTTGAAACACATCATACAAGAAGAGCGTCTACAGGCCCCCTTGGGCATCTTGTTATCAAACTTGCACAAATTATTTTTTAATGAATGCTCAGACAAATTCCAAAACCAGCCAGATCGGACCAGTAACACCAGAGTTATTGCCCTTTATTTAGTTAAAAATTATGTATTTTGCCTCATGATGATAGGGCTTTTATTTTTCATCCGATCTTTACCAAACTTTACCAGGTTGTTAATATTCTGAACCAAACAGTTAATGTACCAGTAGACAATACCTTTAGTGTATGAACTTATTGTATGCCGACTGGTACCGTTGGATGTATGGTACCGGGCAGTGGCAGACTTCGTGACATACTAGGGATGTTGCTGTTGCAGTCTGTACCACCATGGGTATGGACAGTGCCGTTGGCTTACAGCAGACAGGTGGCCAGAATCACTATGGGTATGGACAGTGCTTTGGCTTACAGCAGACTGGAGGCGTCAGAACTTTTGTTTAGTGCATAGAGTAGCCATGTGCTTGAAGATGGACACTGTTGACCTTGGACCTAGGGGTGTATGTGTCAGTCATTTGTGCCACAACAAAGTGTGCATAAATGCTGACCATCTCTCCCTAGAACCAAAGGCGGTCAATAATCAGAGAGAAGCGTGTGTCTCAGCTAATGTGTGTCGCGGGCACAGTCCGTTTTCGAGAAATGCCTGCTTAACTTGAAGATTTAGCAGGTTTTTTTTTTCTCTTTTTTCTCACAGCTTAATTTTATTACTCTTTAGCTTAACTATTCGAAGAATAAGAGAGCTTATGTAATCACCCCGTCTTTGGCGTCGACGTCCCACATCAAGGTTTGCGTGTAAGCTGTGCTTACAAGTCTATATCTCTTACATTTCTTATCCTAGCACAACCAGATTTGGCCATGGGCTTCCTTATAGCATTAACTTAAGGGCTGCATAAGCAGTTTTGGTTCCTGTAACCCATGGGCTCCCATGGAACCCAAATTATGATAGCCCATAAAATGTATCCCATTTCACATCAAATTTTGCGTGTAAGCTGTGTTTACAAGTCTATATCTCTTACATTTCTTACCCTAGCACAACCAAGTTTGGCCATGAGCTTCCTTATAGCATTATCTTAAGGGCTGCTAAAGTAATTTTGGTTCCTGTAACCCCTGGGCTCCCATGGAACCCAAATTCTGATAGCCCTTAAAATTGTCTATTTCATATCAAATTTTGCGTGTAAGCTGTGTTTACAGGTCTATATCTCTTACATTTCTTGTCCTAGCTGAACTAAATTTGGGAATTGGTTTCCTTATAATATGTTGTAATGGGTTGAATAAGTAATTTTGTCTTCTCTTGGAAACATTTTAGTCCACTCAGCCTTCTCTTGGAAACATTTTAGTCCACTCAGCCTACATTTCAACATCAAACTAATTGCAGCAGAATTGTTTCTTCAAGAATAATGTCATGTTTTATTGCATAAACAACATATCAAAAGTCTAGAATAATCTAAGTAGGGGAAATTACCAAAAAAACTTTTTTAAAAATTACATTTTTGAACATTTTATAAGTGGTACATATAAGCCACCATAGAATATATTGATCCGAAGCGCTTTTCCAATGCGTCTTTATGATCATGAACAATGATCGTCTGTTTTTAAAATGACAAGAAAATAAACTGGACGCAGTATCTCAGTATGGTAAGTTCTTTGCTTTGCAAAACGTATACTCTATTTGATTTGAATGGTGACACGTCCGTAAATTATTCAAACAGACGACAAATCTGAATGTGTAACATTGTGTTATGCATTTTCGCGGATGGTAAAACATGTATAAATAATGCGTATTTATATGTATAGAGTGATGGAAAGTTATTGTGTTTGATAAATACAGATAAATTGTAATATAAGCTGCATTATAATGTATTAAAAACATTTTTTTTTTTTATTTAAGTTGTGTGGTTTGGTCAAATTTCAAATCTACGGAAGGTCATTCGGGCCATTATTTGAAACATTCAACAACAAATATATAAACATGTTTTCACTCATTTCTTTTTGTTTTTGTTTGTCATTATATTTAAATATGTATTATATACGTAAATATTTATTTAAATGTTGTGTTCATATATATTAAAGTCCTATGTGTATGTATTTGCAGATGGAAACCCCGAATACACCACGTGTTATGTGTAATGAGTCTACAGAATGAGTGTGCATCCACTTATTGTACGAGTGCTGTTGTTTTTGATAAGTTAAACAGGTGCGTAACTAGAAAGCAAACACTTTTTACTTATTTGGGATCATCAAGCCCAATCTTTGTGGCTTTAAATTAGAATATCGCTTAAGCCGGCGCTAGGAGGTGTGAGAGGTGTTGTATTTAACATTACCTCTCATGAACAGACTCGATAAAACCGAGTCTGCTATTTCGTATAGTGTACTGGAAGAAAAATGAAACGAAGAAACAATTGATATTTGAAGAACTTAATGAATTAAAGGTGGTCGACAACACATGGAAACTTGATCTACTACTCAAATTGTCATGGCCTATTAGGTCAGTTGGGCCAAGTTTGTCAGGTCAAATGCAGATGCTTCAAACAGGCGGCAGCCCAGGAAAATTGTCCATAGTTTTTATGCCTATGATTCACATGGATCCAAATGACATGTCAAGTATATACACAACTCTTAAGTTTGTCGGTGACCACGCAGCAAAGTATGGGATGAATCCAGTCAATACCTTTGATCAGCATTTGTACTGGAAAGCATTAATTGTGATATTAAATGAACCAGAAAACAGCAACCTGCGCAAAGTCGTATTGTGATTAGGCGGTTTCCACACAGTGATGAGCTATCTTGGATGCATCAGCCATCTGATGCAGGGATCTGGTCTTAGTGAACTATTGAAAACTGTGTATGCTTCAAATGCTGTGTTTCAGATGATGAGTGGGAAAGCAATCGCAAGGGCTATCAGGGGACATTTGCTAGTTGACAATGAGCGCTGTCGCACCCCGGTGCAGAGAATGAGCACAGCAACTTATCTATTGCTGACAATGTTCTGGCTGGGCAAGAAGCGGACAATGAAAGCACCTCTGAAAATACAGTGTCATCGAATGAAAACGATATTACTGAAATCGGTACAATTTACGATGACCTTATTTCGGGAAATATTGAAGTTCAGTCTATTTCTGAAATTGATTTACTCGACAAAATCCACAAGTACGTCTCTGAATACAAACAGTCTGAAAAAGTATAAAACAGCAGCCATTTGGATTCAGTATATGCAAACATTTATAATAAAAGCAGAGCAGACAAGTAATTGGGATCTTCATCTAAAAACACTATCACAGATGCTTCCTTATTTTGCCTCTGCTGGACACACTTTATATCTGAAATCGGCATATGTGTATTTGCAAGTGATGGGAAAGCTTGAGATTAAACCAACAACGAGGTATATCAAATCTGGACATCATGTTATACATAGAACAGATAGGTTTTGGGGCTGGATTGTGAACGGATCTTTTTATTGAGCAAGTGTTAATGAGAAGCGTGAAGACAAATGGAGGAATGACTAGAGGAAAGGGCATGACAGAAACACAACGAGCTCAGTGGTTACTCTCATTGCCCTCGTGTGCAGAGGTAAATTACGGTATGCAGGAGTTTAGTGGAACTGTGTATCACACAAGTAGTCAACACAAAGAATGTGGCCAAACCAGGAAGGAAAGGGACTACAAAGACACAAACATACTCCTATCTTTTCTGCATGAAAGAAATCCGTTTATTCAAGACCCGTTATTACGCAATATTGAAACTGGTGTGGCGTCTGATTCATCTGTAAAAGTTTACAACGCAAAAGAAATCGGATCGAAGGTTGTACAGACAATGGTTGGTAAAAATGTGATGGAGCATTCTTTCAAAAGATGTCAGCAAGCAGTGACACTTACAACAAAAGCTGTAGTAAAATAAGATGGCGAGTCAATTCAAGTTGACCCACAATTACTTTTTCAACGACTTACAGCAGCTGCAAATAGATCAGAAGTAGACATGTCACAAATATTTGGGTATGAACTTTGCAGTATTCCATCAGCACTGTTTGATCCATCTGGTTTTCCAAGGCAACCACAAAAACCAGCATTAGCAAATGCGATATGGGCTTTAGGAGACTGTGGAAGACAGTCTTTTACTGAGAATGTTTTTCATGTGTTAGACGGAGGATCACTACTACAGCGCATACCGTGGCAACAAGGCACAGATTTTGCAGGTATTTGTAACGCGTACAAAGATTATATATCTAAAATGTATGTGGGTCCAGTAATTGTGTTTGATGGCTACGAGTCTGGACCATCAACAAAGGATGTAGCCCATATGCGGCGAACGCATGGAGTCATCGGGTCAAATGTGAATTTCAAAGACAACACACCATTCAAAGGAAAGAAAGAACAGTTCTTAACAAACTCTGAAAACAAACAACGTTTTATTTACATGCTCGGGAATCGACTTGAAAAAAAAGGATGCAAAGTTGTATATGCCGAAGACGATGCAGATCTTTTAATTGTTAAGACTGCAGTAACTTGTGCTGAAACTCGTGAAACAATGGTGATCGGTGACACCGATCTTCTCATACTGTTATGCTATCACGCCAATACGGACACCTGTAACATCTTATTCTAGTGAGAAGGGGAAACAGACTTCATACAAAGCGATGACAATTTGGGACATCTGACAGACAAACAAAGATGGCACTGGAAGTCAATAACTGTCGCTATACACTAAACCAAATTGCCAAGTACCAACCTAAGAATATGTCAATAATATTCTCATTGTTTTGTGTATTTTGAGCTTGATTAGAGATAGGGTTAAACTGCAAAATAAAGAGTGTAAATTGTCTGCTCTGATTGCATGAACATATTTTAAAACTTTAAGTCAATGTGTTTTCTTAGAAATAAGTACTTCAAAGTGAAGCTTTCAATGTTCCTAATTCTAAAATATGCCAGTTAAAATTATTTTGACATCATGTTTTACTAGCATTACCACTACAAATGCATTTGCAAAAGAAATTTTCGAAATATTTAATGTTAACTCTGAATTACAGTTACTTGAATTTCAAACAATATTCAATTTAAAGGGAGGTAATTTAAGATTATCCGTATTTCATTTTTTTATAGACGGAAAATCTGCGATAAATGGGTCAAATTTTTAATTTTTTTTCTATTATTTCATACAAAGTTTAAGAATTTTATATCTTTAAGCGATCTTTGACTCATGTTATGTGTTTTATCAGTACATTTCATGTTTTCATATAAAGGGAGGGTAACTCTCAAAAGATGTAACAATTTAAACAAAAAATAAATGTTTTACAAACTATGGGTCAAAACAAAATACTTATCATATATCTATTCTAAAATAAAATAAGTACATTTTGTTCAGTGTATGCCCTTCGTTCATGCGAGCCCCTCACCACTGTAGGTTCGATCCCTCAGGGGCCTAGGAATCTTTATGTGAGGAAGCTATCCAGCTGGCTTGCGGAACGTCGGTGGTTCTACCCAGGTGCCCGCCCGTGCACGAAAATTGCCCGTAGAGGCACCTGGGGTCTTCCTCCACCAATGGAAGCTGGAAAGTCGCCATATGACCTTAGCTGTTGGTGCAACTATAAAATCCAATTCAATTCAATAAGTTCATGCGATCACAGGATGCGATACCACGTCCCGTATATTTGGAGTTGGTGTGTGCAGAAGTATTTTGCACTGAGGATAAAACAAAAGAAATACAATAAGCCGAAGAACATGCACTTATATATCTATATGGCGGTGTTCCATTTGAGGGACTAGATTTATTGCGCTTTAAAAACTTCGCAAGAAAGTTGATGTCAAGCACAATACACGTACAGGTGCATTCACTTCCACCCACATCCGCAGCAGCACAATACCACAGCATGAGGGTATATTTTCAAATGCAAAAATGGATCGACTCAGACGATAAACTATTAATTACCACAAGAGGGTGGATGGTCAGTTGTAGGCAATAAGATATTACCAGTAAAGACACATTTACCACCAGCTCCAGAAAGCCTTTTGAACATTATTAAATGCAACTGTAAAGCGAGCTGTGACACCAAACGTAGTTCTTGTAGGCAGCATGGACTTTGTTCCATAATAGCCTGTGGGGAGTGTAGGGGTGTTAACTGTACAAATGTAACAAGAGTGACAGAGTCTGACATACATGAAGATACATAGGAAATACAATATATGGAGGGGACACTGTGACAACTTAAACGCGTGATCATCCTGTTGTAAAGGCAAAATATGTGTAAAATAACAAATGTAATAATATTTAATAATTAACATATGCTATGTCTTAATAATGCCGCAAAGTGAACATAACTGGTTTGTGTATTAGTTAATGTAAAACAATGATGTTGAATAGCTAAATTGCATATTTATAGAAATATGTGTGTAATTACTTTCATTTTTTGTCTCGCCTTTTCGAAGGAAAAAAGAGACATAGGTGTTGCTTTTCCGGCGGTGGCGGCGTCAACATTCAAGTTTTGCGTTTAGGTCATTTTCTCACAAACTGTATGCACTAGACCTTTCAAACTTTGCTTATAGTTGTATCATGGGTGGTACATCGCAACGTGACAAAGCAAATGTGGAAGTGACCTTGACCCTCCAAGCAAAGGGCAGATAACTTACTAATTTTTAGGTTCAACTTTTGCGTTTAGATCACTTTTTCACAAACTGTATGCACTAGACCTTTCAAACTTTGCTTATAGTTGTATCTTGGGTGGTACATGGCAATGTGACAAAGTAAATGTGAAAGTGACCTTGACCCTCCAAGCAAAGGGCAGAAACTTAATAATTTTTAGGTTCAACTTTTGCGTTTAGGTCGCTTTTTCACAAACTGTATGCACTAGACCTTTAATACTTTGCTTATAGTTGTATCTTGAGTGGTACATCGCAACGTGACAAAGCAAATGTGGAAGTGACCTTGACCCTCCAAGCAAGGGCAGATAACCTTATAATTTTTACCTTCAACTTTGGCGTTCAGGTCACTTTTTCACAAACTGTATGCACTTAGACCTTTCAAACTTTGCTTATATTTGTATCTTGAGTGGTACATTGCAACGTGACAAAGCAAAAGTGGATGTGACCTTCACCATCCAAGCAAAGGGCAGATAACTTTAATTGTTACATTTACATCACTTTCTCATGAACTAGAATTATGCACTAGATGTTTTAACCTAATTTATAGCTTAATCTTTAGAAGAAAACATATTCTATTTTGACATAGTTGTGTCTTCGGTAGTGCATCTTTTTTTTGGATGCCTGGATTTCATTTATGAACTTGACCTACTTTTTGGAGCTGATGATTTTTAGCTCTACTGGCCAAAGGCCTTCATTTTTCATCCGATCTTTACCAAACTTTACCAGATTGTTAATAACAATGAAAGCTCGCACAAGTTTGAAAACTAGTCAGATCATTTTTAACTAAATCAAGGGCCATAACTCCGCTGTTATAGCGGAGTTATGGCCCTTGATTTAGTTAAAAATGCTATATTTTGCCTCGTTAATATCGATAGGGCTTTCATTTTTCATCTTATCTTTACCAAACTTTACCAGATGTTTTGCCTTTTTTTTTTTATTATTATAATTAGTATATATAATATTTTTTTTTTTTTTTTTTTTAATAGATATATAATTATATATTTTTTCAAATATTTTTTTTTATTTTTTTTTTTAATTTGTTCATTAATTTTTTTAAATTTTTTTTTTAAATATGTTTAACGCCGTGTTAGCAGGAAGCATTGCTGTGCCTATTGCATTTTTTTCCCCCCGTTTTTTTTTTTAATTTCTTGTCGGCGCTACTCCTCCTAAACGCCATTTTGGATTTCGACGAAACTTGGCAGGAAGCATCGGTAAGATGTCTAATTGTGCATAACGCGCTTTTGTTCCAGTTTGCTGATTTATGACGGAGTTATGGCACTTTGACATTTTTACTTTAAATTTCTTGTCGGCGCTACTCCTCCTAAACGGCTTGTTGGATTTCTACAAAGTTTGGCCGCCATAGTATGATGTCTAGTTGTGCAAAGCATGGTATATCAAATGAAATTTTGGACAAGTATGAAAACCAGCTAGATCTAGTTAGTAACGGCAGGTTATGGCCCTTGATTTGTTGAAAAATGCTATATTGTATTTTCCTTTGTTAAATCTGTAGTTACTTCATTTTTTGTCTGATCTTTACCATATTTGTTTAGAATATTAATATAACCCCCCACACCCATTTTTATGAAATTTCATTCATAGTAGAAAGTGTGACAATTTAAAAAATGCCCATGCCAGACTAGACACAGCAGACTTATTGCCCATGATTACCAGGTGAGCGATCTAAGGCCATCCTATCCCTGTTGTTTTTTGTAATGTTTTAAAAAAACTATGATGGGAATTTTATGTCGACAACCCTTGATATAAGAGCCGTTTTAGCCAGTAGAGCATCCACAGGTCCTCTTGGGCCTCTTGTTTTTAATAGAATGGCATTTTGTTTTTAAACAAATGCACTTAAATGTCATCTCAGCGAACGGCAAACTCGATTGTTTTTAATTACTAAAATGTTTACAAACTTTCATTTAAGCATCATTGACTCGTCCGTCGGATGGGGTCGTAAACCGGGCGGTCCCGTGTATCGGTCTATCCTCCGAGCACGTTAAAGAACCATAGGAATCTATTCGATAATAAGAGTAGGGCAGGTTCCCGGATTCCTATGTATCCTTCCCCTCTCTCTGGGGCGGCTCTAAATAACCTATACTGTGTTGATGAGCCGTTAAACAACATTCAATTCAATTAAGCATCATTGACCTTTTTATTTTTAAGTCCAGTCCCCATTAGGCGAGACATGTGAATACACGGATTTTTTTTTTTTTTTTTTTTTTTTTTTTGGTGTTAACGCCATGTTAGCAGGAAGCATTGCTGTGCCTATTGCATTTTTTTCCCCGGTTCATTGATTTTTGGTGGAGTTTCAGCCCCTTGACATTTCTTTTTTAATTTCTTGTCAGCGCTACTCCTCCTTAACGCCTTGTTGGATTTCGACAAAACTTGGCAGGAAGCATCGGTAAGATGTCTAGTTGTGCATATCGCGCTTTTGTTCCAGTTTGCTGATTTATGACGGAGTTATGGCACTTTGACATTTTTACTTTAAATTTCTTGTCGGCGCTACTCCTCCTAGATTTGTTGAAAAATGCTATATTGCATTTTTGTATTTTCCTTTGTTAAATCTGTAGTTACTTCATTTTTTATCTGATCTTTGCCATATTTGTTTAGAATGTTAATATAAACCCTCACCCCCCATCCATTTTTAGCTCTACTGGCCAAGGGCCAGCAGAGCTTATGGGATGGTGTGTTGTCCGTCTTCCGTCGTCCGTCGTCCGTCGTCCGTCCGTCCGTTAACTTTTGCTTGTGTACACTCTAGAGGCCACATTTCTGATGCAATCATCATGAAACTTTGTCAGAATGTTTGTCTCAATGAAATCTCGGTCAAGTTCGAAAATGGGTCATGTGGGGTCAAAAACTAGGTCACTAGGTCAAATATTGGAAAAACCTTGTGTACACTCTAGAAGCCGTATTTCTGACCCAATCTTGATGAAACTTTGTCAAAATGTTTGTCTTAATTATATCTTGGTCAAGTTCAAAAATGGGTCACATGGTGTTAAAAACTAGGTCACTAGGTCAAACTTTGGAAAAAACGTGTGTACACTCTAGAGGCCATATTTTTGACCTGATCTTGATGAAACTTTGTCAGAATGTTTGTCTTAATGAAGTCTCGGTCAAGTTCAAAAATGGGTTATGTGGGGTCAAAAACTAGGTCACTAGGTCAAATACTTGAAAAAACTTGTGTACACTCTAGAGGTCATATTTGTTACCCAATCTTGATGAAACTTTGTCAAATTGTTTATCTTAATTATATCTTGATCAAGTTCGAAAATGGGTCACATGAAGTTAAAAACTAGGTCACTAGGTCAAATATTGGAAAAACCTTGTGTACACTCTAGAGGCCATATTTTTGACCCAAGCTTGATGCAACTTTGTCAGAATGTTTATCTTAATTGTTTGTCTCAATGAAATCTCGGTCAAGTTCGAAAATGGGTCATGTGGGGTCAACTACTAGGTCACTAGGTCAAATATTGGAAAAACCTTGTGTACACTCTAGAGGCCATATTTTTGACCCGAGCTTGATGCAACTTTGTCAGAATGTTTGTCTTAATTATATCTTGGTCAAGTTTGAAAATGGGTCACATGGGGTTAAAAACTAGGTCACTAGGTCAAATACTTGAAAAACCGTGTGTACACTCTAGAAGCCGTATTTCTGACCCAATCTTGATGAAACTTTGTCAAAATGTTTGTCTTAATTATATCTTGGTCAAGTTCAAAAATGGGTCACATGGTTTTAAAAACTAGGTCACTAGGTCAAACTTTGGAAAAACCGTGTTGTGTACACTCTAGAGGCCATATTTTTGACCCGATCTTGATGAAACTTTGTCGAAATGTTGTCTTAATTATATTTTGGTCAAGTTCGAAAATGGGTCCCATGGGGTCAAAAACTAGGTCACTAGGTCAAATACTTGAAAAACCTTGTGTACACTCTAGACACCATGTAGTACGACTCGATTCATCAATGGTATAACAGCCAGTAGAGCGTTCACAGGCCCTCTTGGGCCTCTTGTTATGAAATTTCATTCATAGAAGAAAGTGGGACAAATTAAAAAATGCCCATGCCAGAGTTATGGCACTTTGACATTTTTACTTTAAATTTCTTGTCGGCGCTACTCCTCCTAAACGTCTTGTTGGATTTCTACAATATTTTGCAGGAAGCCTCAGTATGATGTCTAATTGTGCAAAGCATGGTATATCAATGAAATTTTGGACTAGTTAGTAATGATAGGTTATGGCCCTTGATTTGTTGAAAAATGCTATATTGCATTTTTGTATTTTCCTTTGTTAAATCTGTAGTTACTTCATTTTTTATCTGATCTTTGCCATATTTGTTTAGAATGTTAATATAAACCCTCACCCCCCATCCATTTTTATGAAATTTCATTCATAGAAGAAAGTGGGACAAATTAAAAAATGCCCATGCCAGACTAGACACAGCAGACATATTGCCCATGATTACCAGGTGAGCGATCTAAGGCCATCCTATCCCTGTTGTTTTTGCAATGTTTTAAAAAAACTACTGATGGGCATTTGATGTCAACAACCCTTGATATAAGACCTGTTTTAGCCAGTAGAGCATCCACAGGCCCTCTTGGGCCTCTTGTTTTTAATAGAATGGCATTTTGTTTTTAAACAAATGCACTTAAATGTCATCTCAGCAAACGGCAAACTCGATTGTTTTTAATTACTAAAATGTTTACAAACTTTCATTTAATCATCACTGACCTTTTTATTTGTAAGTCCAGCCCCCGTTAGGCGAGACATGTGAATCCACGGATTTCTTGTACTAGATTTAGCTGTCATTTGTAACAATATTGTTTCAGAATTTATATTTTGTGGATTGGTGTGTGTGTTAAACCATGTAAGTAAAGGGTATAAATAACCATTAAATAGGGTTTTAGTAACACATAGTTACTTAGATACGTCTTATTAACTATTATATATGATCTATATGTGTATTTTGATTCATAAATCAAAGGAATGAGCATATAATTAGAGTATATGACTGCATATGTCACATAAAGTATACATTGTTTTTTGTTCAATTTTGACCAGATCGGTTAGTTGTAAAAAGGAACATTTTACGCATTCTAGATTTTTCTAGACTTTTTTTTTATAACTTCCCAATACATGGTTCTAACTGAAAATCAAAAAATTGTTTCTGTTGCAATTTGTTTGACGTTGAGGTATGTTTTTGCGCAGGCTGAGTGGACTATTTGTCATTGCTGCATTTGGACCTGGTAAACGCGTCTCTATCTCCTTGTAAAACTTATATTGCGAAGAAATGAAGTCACAGTTAGCACATCTGAATGTATATTTCCAGGCTAGACCCCATTTCACATTGGCATTGAACAATCAGAATTTTGTTGATGCTTCTGGGTGCAGTCATTTACAGCTTCCATCATTTTTACTGTTATCGATGATGTGATTTTCTTCAAAATCATTTTCAGCTGAATTGGTGGTGTTCTTTTCCTTTTCAGGTTTTGGCCGTAAAACAAGGACATCGTCTCTGTGTTGACTTGTTGATGCTGGCGTACAGAGTACAGCAGGCGGGTCTGCCCGCCGTATCGATCTGGGTAAAGATGTCATAGCAGATGAAGCCGAGCGTAAACCTTTATTATAAGGTATGTTGTTGTTTTTGAACAAAAAAGCTTTCCTCTTTCTTTGGCCTTTCATGATGGGAAGATGCAATGAAGCTAAATCTCTGAATTAGCATCTCATTATATAGCAGACAATTCACACAAATATCTGTGAGGGAGCTAAGACTTTGCTGACCATACTCGGTCTTAATTAAGGAAGTGGAAGGTCAAAGACTCCATGTTGTGCATATTAGCTACCAATTATCTACCATACTTGCAGCCTTAATCAGTGATGTAGATGAGATTGTCTTTACAGTTTAATGGAATAAATAATAAAAAGTGGAAAAGAATTATATAATTATTATAGTTATTGTATAAATACAAGTTATGTAGAAAAGTTAAAGGGATATCGCAAGTTTAAAAAAAAAGTAAAACAATTGCCGTGTGTCCCTTTAAAAAAAAGAAGTCATAGTTCCAAAAAAAAGTTTGATAGATTTTCAGATTAAGAATAATCTTATATACATGCCTGCAAAGTTTCATTTGTCTATGACAATTCTGGAAAAAGTTATTAAAGTTAAAGGGATATCACAAGTTTGAAGAAAAAAAAAGTAAAACAATTGCAGTGTGTCTCTTTAAAAAAAAAAAAAGAAGTCATAGCTCAAAAAAAAAGGTTGATAGATTTTCATATTAAGAATAATCTTATATAAATGCCTGCAAAGTTTCATTTGTGTATGACAATTTTGAAAAAAGTTATTAAAGTTAAAGGGATATCGCAAGTTTAAAAAAAAAAAAATGAAACAATTGCCGTGTGTCCCTTTAAAAAAAAAAGAAGTTATAGTTCAATTATTTTTTTTATAGATTTTCAGATTAAGAATAATCATATTTAAATGCCTGCAAAGTTTCATTTGTCTATGACAATTTTGAAAAAAGTTATTAATTTTTTAGATTTTCCAGTGTTTGTAAATTGCTCGGATTTGGGGCCATTTTCTTAAATACAGGTAAAACGGCCGTCACTATATAAAAAAAAAAAATCTGGCATTATTTCAGTGGGTTTTGCTATTGATGTATAGGATATAGTTTGCAAATTAAGACCCAATAGCTTTTGACAGTTTTTCTTTTTTTAACTTTCGTATGGAAACTAGGTAACTTCAGAAATATCCGTAAAATGGTTCTATTTGTGGTATCGGGTCGAATATGAACATATTTTTTTTTTTTTTCATTTTAGAATTGGAATCAATATATTAATATTGCAAAGGAACTGCACATGGTTCTTTATAATTAAGTTTCATTCTGGTAACTTATATTTTTAAATATTGTTATTTCAGTGAATGCGGACCAATGAAAATTCAAGCTTTTTTAAGCTTTTCTCATGAATTTGGCACACATCAAACATGGACTTCATGCGAGCAGTGTTTAAGTTAGAGCCTTCAAACTTACAGATACTATAGATCTAAGGTAGGCGTTAACTTGGATGTTATCTTAACGGTTAAATCTGCAGGAATGGTTCCATATAGGACTTGAACTGGGAACCAGGGGGTCAAAATGGTAGTTGCCGAAATTAGTCCCATATACAGTTGACAGTAGAGTTATTTGAGATGCTGTGTGAATGGATGCACGTCCACAGGTAGTGTAGATTACTATTTGTGTGTAGAGAGTAGATTCCCAGATATTTTGCTGCAAGAATCAGGTTAATCAGAGCTGAGGCAAGTGAATGACACTACTTTTTGTGAGGTAAGATTTGTTTGTGTTCTTCGTCAGATTTGACCTGAATTCGTCGTAATCGATACCTACTTTCACTTTGAGCAAAATTCTGAAGTTGAAAGCCGAAATGGAAATTGATTTTTTGCTATGTCTGTGTTGTGCTGACTTGGTGGTGTTCTTTTCCTTTTCAGGTTTTGGCCGTAAAACAAGGACATCCTCTTTGTGTTGACTTGTTGATGCTGACGCGCAAAGTACAGCAGACGGGTCTGCCCGCTGTATTGATCTGGGTAAAGATGTTGTCGTAGCAGATGAAGCCGAGCGTAAACCTTTATTATAAGGTATGTTGTTGTTTTTGAACAGAAAAGCTTTCCTCTTTCTTTGGCCTTTCATGATGGGAAGATGCAATGAAGCTAAATCTCGTGTGTGTGTGTGTAGTTCTAAGGTTTATAGTCCGTCCGCCAACGAACACGTCAAGGTATACCTGACGCGATGGGCACAATAGAGTCTGGACTTTTAAAGGTGTAATTTTGAATTTTGAAGCTGATATAGACCTTGCCAACAGGTCTGTTTAATGCCTAAATATGTGCGTCTGGTCTGAGGTACTGTGGCAGCAGTTCCACATCTTGTTCGCGCAAGGGGAATGCTACCACGGGGAGGGAAAGGCCACTTATGGTCGATAACGGTTTCCAGTCAAGACTGCCCCTGTGGGCTGTGGCTCACAGGTTGGTGATGAAAGGGACCGTAGGGAGGCGCTCCTTAGTCCTAAATGGGTATGTGCCGTGTTTACTGGTTTTATAATTAACATTAATTTGTACTTAATTATGAAATATTACATTGTTATTACTGTATTTGTTAGATTTTTAAGACGGTCACATCCCTTGTGGTACAATACACAATAAAAATTTAACGTTTTTGTATGGCTTCTACTGGTATACTTATTTGCTTACTAGTTTGATTTTTTCTATACTTGTTAAAATACAAAAAATCGAATGCATAAAGGTGGCCTAAAGTGTGCTATTTCCACTATAACACTGCTCGATATTTCCGTGGGACGCGTTTTATTGTAATTACTTATTCGACCGACGCGAGTGTCAAAGGTAGTTACTTATATAGACAAATTTAAGATTTCATCCATACACATAAATGTACATTCATGCATGAAGTATATATATATACTAATATTGGGTGATACCACATAGTAGGTAAATATATATAAGGATAATTGTAAGATTTCATACATACACATAGATATCCATACATACATACACATAGTAGATATATACAGAATATACCATTACAGGTAGTTATTATATTTCATACACACTCATACATATAGACACTTCACTGATTTCCTAGATGTTTCATCTTAATTGCGTCGACCTTAACCTTTCGTGTTCTATTGACCTGACCTAACCTCCTTGGGTGTCCTACTTTAAAATATGTATTTATTGCCGAGTTTCTTAACTATGTTATTCATGGTCAAGGTCGCTGTAAATGTCAAGGTCGGAATTGTCAATTTGGACACGGCGCAGACCGGATGGAGATCACTTAGTTTTTAAGCGATATTATTACTGTTTTTATGAACGAAATAGACAATAAGCAAGGCACAACACACTACAATACAAATCAAATCAGCAACCAAAGATACAAGACAACCTAGTGGCGAGACGGTTAGACAATGCAATATCAACATGTTCATGAAATCCCATACTGACTCTGTGATTAGGGTATTACAGGAACAGTTAGATCTCCCATCATCAACCTAATCTTGAAATCCATAATTGATGAAGTTATTCATATATGAGTATATGAGACATGTCAAATTGTCACTTTCGAGACAGAGACAAGCAAATACAAATTCATAAAATAATTACTACACATTCCAATACTAAAACAATCTTGTGGTTTCATACATACACATATATATACATACATGCCCACGCATAGGATATATGCGGGATCTATTTAGCTACACATACTCTCATATATACGGCCGGTAAATCGACCTCACTATGCCAATATTTATTACATACTGCTTTTAGTTATTATGGTTCTAATGCTTCACGAGTTGCTGTAACTTGCCTATGCTAATACCTAATTATTTCTCTAAATGATAACTATAACCGGGCCTGCTATGTACGTCTGTTCATATACCCTTTAAAACACCCCACAGTGGTGTCGCGCCACCCCATCTTTTAAGTCTTCTTCAAGCCTAAACTTGAATACGTTTGCATGCCCCAAAGACTACAGCGAGCATTCACTCGCTGTATTTGTGTCAGTGGAGAGACTCGCCTACTATGTAGGTGTAGTTCCTTCATAGTTTAGGCATTAATTTGATAGCGCGGCCCCACCGTGCGGTGTTGTCCCCCTTATTGATATAGGGTCCAGTGCCTTTGTCCTCATCGTTAACCCTACTCAGCGCTCGCAGAGCCTTACCAGGGCGAGTTACACCACCAGTCATTACCGAGTGTCAGGAAGGATGGCGGATTTGGCCATGGACCCATATTACAATGTCCGCGTGCACCATACTTATAGTTTATTAGCTCGACTATTCGAAGAATAAGAGAGCTTATGTAATCACCCCGGGGTCGGCGTCGGCGTCGGCATTGGCGTTGGCGTCGGCGTCCCACATCAAGGTTTGCGTGTAAGCTGTGTTTACAAGTCTATATCTCCTACATTTCTTATCCTACCACAACCAAATTTATTCTTGGGCTTCCTTGTAGCATTATCTTAAGGGCTGCATAAGCAATTTTGGTTCCTTTAACTCATGGGCTCCCATGGAACGCAAATTATGATAGCCCATAAAATGTGCCCCATTCACATCAAATTTTGCGTGTAAGCTGTGTTTACAAGTCTATATCTCTTACAATTCTTACCCTAGCACAACCAAATTTGGCCATTAGCTTCCTTATAGCATTATCGTAAGGGCTGCTTAAGTAATTTGGGTTCCTGTAACCCCTGGGCTCCCATGGAACCCAAATTCTGATAGCCCTTAAAATATGTCTGTTTCACATCAAATTTTGCATGTAAGCTGTGTTTACAGGTCTATATCTTTTACATTTTTTGTCCTAGCTGAACTAAATTTTGGAATTGGTTTCCTTATAGTATGTTGTAAAGGGTTGGATAACCCACCACGCCCCACACTTGAATTTTTTATTTTTTTTACATATTTCTTTGTTGTTTTAGTCAATTCTTACACACATATGTTGCACCCCCCCCCACCCCACAAACCCCCAATGCACTCCCGCCTCTCACCCCATCACCCCACCCACCACGCCCCACACTTGAATAATTTTTTTTTTTTTACATATTTCTTTGTTGTTTTATTCAATTATTACACATATATGTTGCCCCATCCACCCCCCCCCCCCACACACCCCCCCAACCCACTCCTGCCTCACACCCGATCCACACCATCCCCCCACCCCACCCCACCCCACCCCCACTTGAAACTATTATATGATTTTTTTACATATTTCTGTGTTGCTTTTGTCAATTCTTACACATATATGTTGCAACCCCCCCTCCCCCACCCCTCTCACCCCATCACCCCTCCCCCACAACCCCGCCCCACACTGAACTTTTTTTATTTTTTTTTACATATTTCTTTATTGTTTTAGTCAATTCTTACACACATATGTTGCCCCCTCCCCCGCCCCGCCCCCCCACCCCCCCCCACAACCCACTCCAGCCTCTCACCCCCGCTCCCCCCCCCACCCAACCCCCACTTGAAAATCTAATTTTGTTGTTGTTTATTTTACATTTCTGTGTTGTTTTAGTCATTTCTTACACATATATGTTGCAAACTTCCCCGCCCCCCCCCCCCCCACTTGTTTTTTGTTTTTTTACATATTTCTTTGTTGTTTTAGTCAATTCTTACACATATATGTTGCCCCCTCCCCCCACCCCCAACCCACTCCCGCCTCTCCCGCCTCTTCCCCGCTCTCCCCCACACCCCACCCACACTTGAAACTTTTTTTTTTTTTACATATTTTTGTTTTGCTTATGTCAATTCTTACACATATATCTTGCCCCCTCCCCTCCTCTCACCCCGCCCCACTTGAATATTTTTTAATTTATTTTTTACATATTTCTTTGTTGTTTTAGTCAATTCTTACACATGTTGCCCTCCCCACCCCACGCCTCTACCCCATCCCCACTTAAACTGGATTTTTTCTTCTTTTTTTTCTCTTCATATTTTTGTGTTGTTTTGGTGAATTATTACATAGCTTCTTACACATATATGTTGCCCTCACCACCCCCACTCCCCCCACCATCCACCCCCGGTGTAGTTTTTGTCAATTCTTACACATAGTTATGTTGTGCTCCCAACCCCACCCCACATTGTTGTAGCCTTGTTTTCTGATGGTATATACTAGCTATAAATATATTATTCTCCGAAAAATTGAATAGTCGAGCTGTGCTGTTCTCCGACAGCTCTTGTACTGTATATCTTCCCTATTTGCCTAACCTTTTGTATCTGTTATATTGTATTCTGCCTGTCGTGATATGGTTTCTCCTATTCTAAGTTTTAAGCGATTGTTCGGGCCCAGACTCAAGCTTACTGACACGGACCCCAGGGTTCGCACCCGGGCTGCAGGACCGCATGTGTGCGGCGCCGCACGGGATTGAACCAAGATGATCACTTGTGCCCATCGGCTATCATTGTTTCACAGAACTTATTCCACGTGCAGATGAAGCCCCACATTAGACTCAACTAATCGTTTTTAAATTTCGCTAGTTTTTTTTAGTAATAAGGCGTTTTGACTTGTCCATATCTAGGTATGTTTACATTACCTATATAATCATACATTTAAATTTACTTGGTACATGTTCGGTCCCTGTATAGTTGGAAATATGGTATATTTTCGTTTTACAAAACGGATTGAAAATGGACCAATCAGGGATTTGTTGGTTTTTTGTTTCGCGAAACAGATTGAAAATGAACCAATCAGGTGTAAGCTGCATTTTTGTTTTGCAAAACGGATTGAAATTATCCGCGCGGTCCAGAGTGAGAGCACCCTTGATTAATTTGGTGATTTTCCAATGATTTAAGTTATGAGGTCCACCCCTAGTTGCCTTGCCCACTGTCTCTCGGCGCCCCTAGGGGCAAAGCATGTATAAACCGCCTTATACCGAGGGGCAGTGGGGGCCGCAGCCAGTGCGTGGGCCCGTTTACTTGGTAAACAGCGTTGACAATTCTTATTGAGATATCAAATGTGTGCATTTCCGTGTATGCGTTTATATTAATGATGGCAGAAATCAAGAGTAGACATACAGTATAACCCCATATGGCTGCATATACCCATATACCCAATCATTTCATGCTACATACGACAGATACCTACATACATATTCCTTCACTGGCTATTTGCTACGTAAATATGACCACACACATATACACCATATGAGTTTAGTATATATGAGGATCATCCGGCACACATATTACGCATGAAAATGACTGTTATATGCGTGTCAGCGATCCCCACATACATAAATATCACCACTTTTGCCTTTTTACTGAATGCATAACGGCAACAGAGCATGTTTGATTCTATATTCTGTATAATACTCCTGTCGATCGGAGGAACTTAAAAACCGCGTTCCGCGTTTCTACTGCATATTGTGTTTCCGGGAATAATAGCGCTTTTTGGTCTATTATCTTTATTCCTAACTTGAGAAGGTCGGTTTTGAGTGTTTCGCGTTGGCTTAAGTATAAGGGGCATAGACCCGAGGGATCAAAGAAGGTGTGGTCAAATGATCCGTTTTGACCTCATGTTTCGCAATCTGTGCTTAGACCTTTGCTAGTTAGCTCTACTGGCCAACGGCCAGCAGAGCTTATGGGATGGTGTGTTGTCCGTCGTCCGTCGTCTGTCGTCTGTCGTCTGTCTGTCGTCCGTTAACTTTTCTTCAAACGACTTCTCCTCAGAAACCGCTTGGCTATTTTTGACCAAACTTCACGTGGATGATCCTTAGATGAATGCTTTTTAGATTTGTTAAAATTAGGTCAGCGCTACATCCAAGATGGCTGCCATTACCATATATGGTCGAAACCTTAAAAAATCTTCTTCTCCAGAATCGCTGGACAGATTTCAACAGTTTTTCTTTTAAAATGATCGCCAATGCCTAGACTATCAAGTTTGTTCAAATAAAGTCCCCGGGGTCAAAAATGGCCGTGCCCCGGGGGTCCAAAGTTTGTATATTGAGGTTTTGCATGTTTTTCATATAGACATATAGGAAAAAACTTTCAAAAATCTTCTTCTCTGAAACCACATGGCACAGAGCTCTCATGTATTACATGTAGCATCAGCTTATGGTCCTCTACTAAGTTTGTTCAAATGGTGACCCTGGGGTCAAATTTGTCCCCGCCCCGGGGAACACAGTTTTACATAGACTTATATAGGATTTTTTTTTAGAAATCTTCTTCTCGGAAACTACAAGAGCCAGAGGTTTGATATTTTGCGTTTACTATAAGCTTATGGTCCTTTACCAAGTTTGTTCAAATGGTGACCCTCGGGTCACTTATGGCCCAGCCCCAAGGGTCACATGTTTTACATAGACATGTATAGGGAAAAACTTAAAAAATCTTCTTCTCTGAAACTGCAAGAGCCAGAGGTTTAATATTTTGCATTTGCTATAAGCTTGTGGTCCTCTAACAAGTTTGTTCAAATGGTGACCCAGGGGTCACATTTGGCCCCACCCCGGGGGTCACAGTTTTACATAGGCTTGTATAGGGAAAAACTGAAAAAAATCTTCTTCTCTGGAACCACATGGCACAGAGCTCTCATGTATTACATGTAGGATCAGCTTATGGTCCTCTACTAAGTTTGTTCAAATGGTGACCCTGGGGTCAAATTTGTCCCCGACCCAAGGGTCACAGTTTTACATAGACTTATATAGGATTTTTTTTTTAAAAATCTTCTTCTCGGAAACTACAAGAGCCAGAGGTTTGATATTTTACATTTATTATAAGCTTATGGTCCTTTACCAAGTTTGTTCAAATGGTGACCCTGGGGTCACATTTTGCCCCTGCCCCAAGGGTCACATGTTTTACATAGACATGTATAGGAAAAACTTAAAAAATCTTCTTCTCTGGAACTGCAAGAGCCACAGGTTTAATATTTTGCATTTGCTATAAGCTTATGGTCCTTTACCAAGTTTGTTCAAATGGTGACCCTCGGGTCACATCTGGCCCCACCCCGGGGGTCACAGTTTTGTCAATGAAAGCTCGGTCAAGTTCGAAAAACCATTTTGCCAAACTTTACCAGATTTTTTGACTTTCTTTTTTAGCTCTACTGGCCAAGGACCAGCAGAGCTTATGGCATGGCGAGTTGTCTGTCGTCCGTCTGTCGTCCGTCTGTCGTCTGTCGTCCGTTAACTTTTTCGTCGTTAAACATCTCCTCAGAAACCACTGGTCCAATTTAATTGAAACTTCACAGGAAGCATCCTTGGGTAAGGGGAAAGCAAAGTTGTTCAAATTTTGGCATTGTGCCAAGGGATTTGGTTTCCATGGCAACCATGTTGAAAAACCTTTAAAAAATCTTCTTCTCTGAAACTGCTGGTCTGATTTTAAAAATACTTTCACAGAAATGTTCCTTTAGGGATTGCCTTTCATAGTTGTTCAAATTATTTGGATCGGTCAAAAAACATGGCCGCCACAGGGACGTGGCTTTTTCTCCTTATATGTATATTATATAAAAAGTTGAAAAATTCTTCTCTTCTGAAACTGCGGGTTGGATTTCAAAATAATTTGACACAAATGTTCCTTGGGTGACTGTCTACCAAGATTGTTCAGATTATTTGGATTCGTCAAAAAACATGGCTGCCAAAGAGCGTGGTCACTTTTCCCTATATGTATTTAGAGAAAACTTTGAAATTGTTTTTGTTCAATAGTATTTGACATCTTCTCTGAAACTTCTTGAAGGATTTTGTTGAAACTTTATCACAATGATCTTTGGGATAGTGCGCCTCAGATTTGTGTTTTTCGCAGCCGCCATTTGTCCAACATGGCCATTATGGCTAAAACTAAGTCAAACTTAAGGAAATTTCAAACGACATCTCCTCCAGTGAAATATCATGTACATGTTCCTTGGGTTGGCCTCTATTAAATTTGTGTTTATCGTTATCATCGAATAATCAAAATGGTTGCCATGGTGACCCAAGGTTTACATAAGAGTTATATAGGAAAAGGTTAAATATGAAATCTTCTCTGAAACCTTTTGAAGGATTTTGTTGAAACTTTATCACAATGGTTCGCGTCTATTAAGTTTGTGTTTTTTGTTTTCTTGCAATAATCAAAATGGCCGCCGTGGCGACCCAAAGTTTATATAGGAAAAGGCTAAATATGACATCTTCTCTTAAATCGCTTGAAGGAGTTTGATGAAACTTAATCACAATGATTTTTAGGAAAGTCCCCTTCAGATTTGTGTTTCTCGTGGCGGCCAGTTTTCCAAGATGGCCAACATGTCTAAAACTAGATAAAAATTAAGGAAACCACATCTACACACATAATTATTAGATTTGTGATGAATTGCATTATATTCACAGATTGAGAGGTTAGGTTGACTAAAAAAGCAAGAAACACAAAAAATCAAGGCAACTGTTAATAATATTTTACCATGTATTTTATGTAAATGCTTGATACAAACATCAAGATTAAGGTGTGTCCCTTTAGAAATGAATGTAAAAACTACAAGATTTATAAACAGAACATCAACTGCAATACGAAACGTACAATGGCCCGGCTAGGGAACGTCCAATGGCCACAGTACGAATCGCCTATTTACCTAGGTACGAACCGTCAAAGGTACGATACGTGCACAACACAGCTTTTACCCCCAACCCATTTTTAGCTCTACTGGCCGAAGGCCAGCAGAGCTTATGGGATGCCGAGTTGTCCGTCGTCCGTCCGTCCGTCGTCCGTCCGTTGTTAACTTTTGTCTCGTTAAGACGATAGGGCCTTCATTTTTCATTCGATCTTTACCAAACTTTAACAGGTTGTTAATATCAATGAAAGCTCGGATGAGTTCGAAAACCAGCCAGATCGAACAAGTAACAGCGGAGTTATGGCCCTTGATTTAGTTAAAAATGCTATATTGCTCAATTTTGCCTCGTTAAGACAATAGGGCCTTTATTTTTCATCCTATCTTTACCAAACTTTACCACATTGTTAATATCAATGAAAGCTCGGACAAGTTCGAAAAACAGCCAGATCGGACCAGTAACAGCGGAGTTATGGTCCTTGATTTAGTTAAAAACGCTATATTGCTATATTTTGCCTCGTTAAGACGATAGGGCCTTCGTTTTTCATCCTATCTTTACCAAACTTTACCACATTGTTAATATCAATGAAAGCTCGGACAAGTTCGAAAACCAGCCATATCGGACTAGTATCAGGAGTTGTAGCCCTTGATTTAGTTAAAAATGCTATATTTTGCATCGTTAATACGATAGGGGCTTCATTGTTCATCCGATCTTTACCAATCTTTATCAGATTGTTAATGTCATTGAAAGCTCGAACATATTTGAAAACCAGCCATATTGGACTAGTTACAGCGAAGTTATGGCCCTTGATTAAGTTAAAAATGCTATAGTTTGCCTCGTTAAGACGATAGGGGCTTCATTTTTCATCCGATCTTTACCAAACTTGATCAGATTGTTAATATCAATGAAAGCTTGGACAAGTTCTAAAACCAGCCATATCGGACCAGTAACATCGGAGTTATGGCCCTTGATTTACTTCAAAATGATATATTTTGCCTCGTTAAGACGATAGCGCCTTCATTTTTCATCCGATCTTTACCAAACTTCATGAAATTGTTAATGTCTATGAAAGCTTGGTCAAGTTTGAAAACCAACCAGATCGGACCAGTAACAGCGGAGTTATAGCCCTTGATTTTGTTAAAAATGCTATAATATGCCTCGTCATACGATTGGGCCTTCATTTTGCATCTGATCTTTGCCAAACTTTACAAGATTTTACAACTGTCTTTTTTATATTATTATTAATTTTATTTTAATTATTATTATTATTATTATTTTTATTTATTTATGTTTTATTTAAAAAAAACTTTTTTTTTTTCTTTTTTTTTTTTTTTTTTCTTTTTTTTTATGTTTTATTATTTATTTTTTATTATTTTTTTTTTTTATTATTATTTTTTTTTTGTTAAAATTATTCCTTTTTTTCATAATTTTTTTTTTTTTTTTTTTTAGCTCTATGTTTGACCAGTAACAGAGGAGGGTATGGCCTTCATTTTTCATCTGATCTTTACCAAATTTTACCAGATTCTTTAGTTATGGCCCTTGATTTAGTCAAAAAGCTGTTTTTAGCCCGAAACTTTCAAAAAAACGTAAATGGCAGTCACTCGCTTCATTGATGTTATAAGAGCCATGTTAGCCAGTAGAGCGTCCACAGGCCCTCTTGGGCCTCTTGTTTTTATCTTATCATTGTTTCCTAGCCGGCTATGTCCTAATCTTAGTCTGGTATATGCAATATCCATGCGCCTATCTTCGCTATATTGTATTACTTTAGCTTTAATTATCGAGTATACTTCTTTAATGTTTAATGTTACGGATATAGGGGTGCCTTTGCTTGCCCCTCTGACAGCCCAGTAATCCGCCCTTTCATTCCCTTCTATATCTACATGGCTGGGAATCCACGTCATTTCTAAAAGTATGTTTAATTCTGAAATGGTATTAATTAGTTGTAAGATAGTGTACGTTAGGTCGGGTCTACTGTTGCTAGTTCCATTACCTATTGATTGCAGTGAGCTCAGACTGTCGCTTAGTATAACCACTTTTTGGGGTTTGAGCTGTTCGAATCGCTATTAGTTCAGTTGTGTATACAGATAATACTTTCTTAAATCAAAGTATTGTCGGTACTATATATGCATATCCCCGATCCGGCTATTTCTTTTTCGGGGTTTTTACTTCCATCTGTGTATATTTTGACATAATCTCTATAGTTGCTGTCTATATGGTCTATACTTATATTGCGTGCTATCGCGGGTTCTGTTTGTTTTTTATCAATTAAATGGGTAATATCTAGGCACGGCTTTAAAGTTTGTATCGGCGTATAATCAGGGTAAACGGGTTCTGTTATTGTTAGATTGGCCATATTATGTTTACTTAACAATGTTTGTATTAGCTGAGTATACGGTAGTTTTAAGTGAGTTATATCCTTTTTATGATTAAATATGCCTACAGCTGTTATTTTCGCGTTAATTGGGAGGTTTTGTTTTAACCGGCTCGACCTTGCCCAGTATTTAAGCATATTCTTTTCGCGGTGTATAAGAAGTGGCGTTTCTGCTCATTCCGCCATAAGTCCAATTATGTTGGTTGACCTATGTGCCGCTGTGGCGATGCGGAGGGCTTTATTTTGTATCACCTGTAATTTATGTAGTAACCTGTCGGACGCGGAGGCATATGCTATGTCTCCATAACTGATTTTACTTAAAATTAGCGCTTTGTATAGGTTGATTAAGGATGTTTTATCTGCACCGTACGTGCTGTTAGTTAACATTCTAAGCAGGCGCATATCCTTATTACATCTTTCTATGACATATGTGATGTGTTTCTTCCATGTCAAATGCCTGTCGAAGTACATTCCCAGGAGTTTTGCATGCAGCGCGTATTCGACTGTTCTGTTACATAATTTCAATTTTTTTATATTAAATTCTATTTCGGGATATCTTCTTGGTTTTGATATTATCATGACCTGGGTTTTTTCGGGGTTTATTTTCATACCCCACGTTATTGACCACTTTTCAATTTTGGACATCAGTTGTTGCCCTAGTTCTGTTAATTTAACCGGACTTCGAGATTTGATCCACATGGCCCCGTCATCGACGTATTGGGCTATTTCGGTGTGATTTAGTCCTGTTGTAATAGTTTCGTTGTGCTCTGTTACCGCTATTTTTAGGGTATTCGTGTATATACAGAAAATGATTGGGGACAAAACGCTACCCTGTGGACAGCCATTTTCTGCTATTTTGGTGTCCGAGACATGACCATTGACTTTAACTTTAATTTTTCTTTCCATTAAAAATACATTGAGCCATTTGAGTAGTCTCCCCCTGATTCCCAGCTTATACATTAACATGAGGGCCCCCTTGTTCCAGTGTATATCAAATGCATTACTAAGGTCCATGAACACCGTTAGTAAGTAGTTATTTTCAAGTTGGGCTTGTCTACCATCATTTTCTAGTCGTGCGAGGTGGTCGGTGCAAGAGTGGTATGGCCTGCACCCTGATTGATCTATTGACATTAGGCCCTGTGTTTCTACATAGGCTATAATTCTGGGTTTTATCATTTTTTGCATGATTTTAGAGAGTACTGGGGTCAGGGATATAGGCCTGTACGACGATGGGAGGGTTTTATCTTTTCCCATTTTTAGGATGGGGATTATGAGGGATTCACTCCATTCTTCGGGGGGTGTTCCAGTTGACCAGGAATAGTTATATAATTTGACCAGTTTGATTTTGCCATTTGTTGTGAGGTTAATTATCATGTCGTAATGAATGCTATCTTCCCCCGGGGCTGTGCTGTTACATGTTAGGAGGGCTAGATTGAGCTCAGAGAGTGTAAATGGCTTATTAAAGTCGCAGTCAGAGTGGTCTCCCTCTGTTTCCATTATATTATCATACATGGTTTCATTTACTTTCTTTAATTTTAGAAATTGTTCGTCATAATTCATATCACTGCTTACTTTCTGATATTGGGATGCCAGTGTGTTTGCTTTAGTTTGGTTATCATATATTTCTTTTTGATCCTGTACAAAAGTGGGTATTGGTTCCATTGGTTGACCTTTGAACCTTTTAACTATATTCCAGACTTGTTTCGATGTTGTTTTGTAGTTAATTTGGGATATGAATTGTTTCCAGCATTCATATTTTGCTTTTTTGATAGTATTTTTTGCTATGGATCTCTGGGTTTTGAATTTTTTCCAGGTTTCATCGTTTTTATTGCTCTTAAATGTTTTTCTGAGGTTTTCCCTTTTTTTAATATCTATTTTGCATTGGTCTGTCCACCAGGGAAAAACGTTCTTTCTTTTCTTTATACCGGCTTTAGTTTTTGGAATTGCCGTTTTGCACAAATTTTGTAATTCTGTTGTAAACGCATTGTATTTACCTTGGATATTGGTCTCAGGGGTACTGTAGTTGAAGTGTTGGTCACATGTGTGTTTAAACTTAATCCAATCTGCCTTATCTACCTTCCATTTAGCTTGAATGGCTATGGGCTCATATTGGGTTTTGAAACTAATGCTAGTGATTGTGGGATAATGGTCGCTTCCTATAGTGTTATCTAATACACTGCAGGTTGCTTTATGGGCTATACTATTTGATACTATACTAAGGTCTAGGGTAGAGTCCCGTTGACCGTCTTCACCTAATCTAGTGGCCTGATTATTATTTATTATTTGCATGTTCCTATCATTAACGGCTTCTACAAGATACTGAGCCTGATTGTCATGCCTTGGGTCGCCAGTGGGGTTCCACAGTGGGTCTTTTAAATTGAAGTCCCCGGTCATGATTGTACAGCGTGTTGTATTGTTACATAACGCTCTTATATTATTTTCAGTGGCATAGTCGGTATGGGCGATATAGACATTAATTATAATCACGTTTTGTGTGGTTCCATGTATTTTGACCGAGTTGTATTCTATGTTTTCTATTGTTTTGACCTTATTTTCTATAAATTGGATCCCTTCTCGGACATAGATCGCTACCCCACCACCCTTTTGGGTTCCTTGCCTCTGTGTATTAATTGGTGTTTGATACCCAATTAGTTTAACCGCCTTTTCTTTTGAGTAGGTTTCTTGAATACATATTACATCTGGTTTAGGATTCATATCTTCTAATACCTGCTGGAGTTCTGTTGCTTTATGCGCTTTTTTCCCCGTAAGGCCCCTGGCGTTCCAAGACATGACTACTAGGTTTTGTTTCTTGAAGTTAAACTTATTATTTTTTGGGGTGTAATAAGTAACGATCCTAGTAGTAGTGGTTGGGGCTACATTTGGGGAGTTTACCCTATTTACTTAGTATGGGTAGTATGGGGGTTGGGGTAAGTAACCCATATTTTGAGGGGGCCTCCTGTCTAATGGGTGAACTCTATATTGCGGCCTATATGCTGTATATGGGAGATTGCCCCGTGGGGGTGGGGGTGGTCCTCTATTCAATCTGAATGATCTGTACTGATCATAAATCGGCCCTTGATGTGGCGTGTTAACCCAATGTGGTGTAGGAGGGGCTGGGTTTCTATTGACACCCTGCTTACTCCGTGTCCCGTTGCCTATGGTATTGGGAGCGGGGGTGGTTGGCGCTACTGTGTGGGTGGCAATTTCAGTTTTAATTACTTCTTCTACAATTCGTTCTAGGGTTTCCTTATCTACTTGGGCCCTAACTTTGGGGATGATTTTGTTCATTATGGATCTTTGTTTGTTATTTCTTCTGTTTTTAGCTCTACTGGCCAAGGGCCAGCAGAGCTTATGGGATGCTGTGTTGTTCGTCGTCCGTCGTCTGTCGTCTGTCTGTCGTCTGTCTGTCGTCCGTTAACTTTTCTTCAAACGACTTCTCCTCAGAAACCGCTTAGCTAATTTTGACCAAACTTCACGTGCATGATCCTTAGATGAATGTTTTTTAGATTTGTTAAAATTAGTTCAACGCTACATCCAAGATGGCTGCCATTACCATATATGGTCGAAACCTTAAAAAATCTTCTTCTCCAGAACCGCTGGACAGATTTCAACAGTTTTTCTTTTAAAATGATCGCCAACGCCTAGACTATCAAGTTTGTTCAAATAAAGTCCCCAGGGTCAAAAATGGCCGTGCCCCGGGGGTCCAAAATTTGTATATTGAGGTTTTGCATGTTTTTCATATAGACATATAGGAAAAAACTTTAAAAAATCTTCTTCTCTGAAACCACAAGGCACAGAGCTCTCATGTATTACATGTAGCATCAGCTTATGGTCCTCTACTAAGTTTGTTCAAATGGTGACCCTGGGGTCAAATTTGTCCCCGCCCCGGTGGTCACAGTTTTACATAGACTTAAAAAGGATTTTTTTTAAAAAATCTCCTTCTCAGAAACTACAACAGCCAGAGGTTTGATATTTTGCATTTACTATAAGCTTATGGTCCTTTACCAAGTTTGTTTAAATGGTGACCTTAGGGTCACATTTGGCCCCGCCCCAAGGGTCACATGTTTTACATAGACATGTATAGGGAATTCTTCAAACGACTTCTCGTCAGAAACCACTTGGCTAATTTTGACCAAACTTCAAATGGATGATCCTTAGATGAATGCTTTTTAGATTTGTTAAAATTAGGTTGGCGCTACATCCAAGATGGCTGCCATTACCATATATGGTCGAAACCTTAAAAAATCTTCTTCTCCAGAACCGCTTGACAGATTTCAACAGTTTTTCTTTTAAAATGATCGTCAATGCCTAGACTATCAAGTTTGTTCAAATAAAGTCCCCGGTGTCAAAAATGGCCGTGCCTCGGGGGTCCAAAGTTTGTATATTGAGGTTTTGCATGTTTTTCATATAGACATATAGGAAAAAAGTTTAAAAAATCTTCTTCTCTGAAACCACAATTCACAGAGCTCTCATGTATTACTTGTAGCATCAGCTTATGGTCCTCTACTAAGTTTGTTCAAATGGTGACCCTGGGGTCAAATTTGTCCCCGCCCCGAGGGTCACAGTTTTACATAGACTTATATAGGATTTTTTTTTTAAAAATCTTCTTCTCGGAAACTACAAGAGCCAGAGGTTTGATATTTTACAATTATTATAAGCTTATGGTCCTTTACCAAGTTTGTTCAAATGGTGACCCTGGGGTCACATTTGGTCCCGCCCCAAGGGTCACATGTTTTACATAGACATGTATAGGGAAAAACTTAAAAAATCTTCTCTGAAACTGCAAGAGCCAGAGGTTTAATATTTTGCTGTTGCTATAAGCTTATGGTCCTTTACCAATTTCGTTCAAATGCTGACCCTGGGGTCACATCTGGCCCCGCCCCGGGGGTCACAGTTTTACATCAATGCTTGTTTTAAATTTTTCAATTTCTGTATTTTTTATTTTTTTATTTTCTTTTTAGCTCAACTGATCAGAGATCAGCGGAGCTTATGCCGTGGTGCGGCGTCCGTCGTCCGTCTGTCCGTCTGTCTGTCTGTCCGTAAACTTTTATTTGTAGCGACTTCACAGCTGAAACTACTGGATGGATATTCATGAAACTTTACAGAAATGTTGCCCATAAAGTCTAGTTGATCCTAGCAAAAATTCATGTTGATGTGAAATCCAAGATGGCCGCCAAAGCTAAAAATAGAGTTTTAAAATACAAGTTTGTAGCGACTTCTTCTTGAAATCTATAAGTGATATTGATATGGGACTTTTTCTAAAATGATCAGCATGACATGATGTTGATCCTAGTCAAAAATCGTTTTGATTCAACGTTAAACATGGCTGCCAGTGGCCATCTTTGTTTACATAGAGTTATATAGTAAAAACTTGTAGCGACTTCTTCTCTGAAACTACTTGGCGGATTGTCATGAAACTTCACAGGAATGTTGCTCTTGATGTCTAATTGATCCTATAAAAATTTCAGGTCGGCCGGAAATTCAAGATGGCCGTCACAGCTAAAAATAGATTTTTAAAATATAAGTTTGTAGCGACTACTTCTTGAAAACTATAAGTGATATTGATATGGGACTTTTTCTAAAATGATCAGCATTACATGATGTTGATCCTAGTCAAAAATCGTTTTGATTCAACATTAAACATGGCTGCCAGCGGCCATCTTTGTTTACATAGAGTTATATAGTAAAAACTTGTAGCGACTACTCCTCTGAAACTACTTGGCGGATTGTCATGAAACTTTACAGGAATGGTGCTCTTGATGTCTAATTGATCCTATCAAAATTTCAGGTCGACCGGAAATTCAAGATGGCCGTCACAGCTAAAAATAGATTTTTAAAAAATAAGTTTGTAGCGACTACTTCTTGAAAACTATAAGTGATATTGATATGGGACTTTTTCTAAAATGATCAGCATGACATGATGTAGATCCTTGTGGAAAAATATTTTGATTAGACGTTAAACATGGCTGCCAGCGGCCATCTTTGGTTACATAGAGTTATATAGTAAAAACTTGTAGCGACTACTCCTCTGAAACTACTTGACGGATGTTCATGAAACTTCACAGGAATGTTGCTCTTGATGTCTAGTTGATCCTAGAAAAATTTCAGGCCGGCCGGAAATTCAAGATGGCCGCCACAGCTAAAAATAGATTTAAAATAAAAAAGTTTGTAGCGACTACTTCTTCAAAACAATAAGAGATATTGATATGGGACTTTTTCTAAAATGATCAGTATGACATGATGTTGGTCCTTGTCGAAAATCGTTTTGATTTGACCTTAAACATGGCTGCTTTGTTTACATAGAGTTATATAATGAAAACTTGTAGCGACTACTTCTTTGAAACTACTCGACGGATTTTCATGAAACTTCACAGGAATGTTGCTCTTAATGTCTTATTGATCTTAGCAAAATTTCAGGTCGGCCGGAAATTCAAGATGGCCGCCATGGTTAAAAATAGATTTTCAAAAAACAAGTCTGTAGCGACTACTTCCTGAAATCAAAATCAATCAGTAGAGCTTCAAGGTCATTGACCTCTTGTTTTTTTATTATTATTTTTTTTTTTTTTTTTATTTTTTTTTTATTTTTTTTTTTTTATTTTTTTAATTTTTATTATCTCTACTGGCCAACTTGGAAAACCAGCCAGATCAAACCAGTAATGACGGAGTTACTGCTCTTGATATAGTTAAAAATGCTATATTTTGCCTCTTTAAGACGATAGTCACTCGCTTCATTGATGTCATAAGAGCCATATTAGCCAGTAGAGCGTCCACAGGCCCTCTTGGGCCTCTTGTTATCTTAGAAGGTTGCATTGGAGAGTTTGGCGAGTTTGGCGTTGTCTTTTTCTGGAAGCAGTCTGAAATTGGTTTAGGCGCGGACGGGTTGCTGGGTGGTGCTACGTTAGGTGTTGGTGGTGGTGTTGGTGGTGTCAGACCTACCGTTCTATGTGTTTGCTGTATTCTTGCGTTCTTGCTCTTAATTGTCTGAGCATATGCAAGGTATTTCGGGCATCCTTTATATGCTGCGCTATGAGTATCGTCGCAGTTAGTGCACTTTTTCCGGCCTCTTTGCATACATTCTGCGCCTATGTGCTGTTCTGCAGTGTGGACATGAAGGTGGATTGTAGCATTTTGATGTACTATGTCCAAACTTTTGGCACTTATTGCATCTTATTATGGCATACAAGGCTGGGGATACTGTGATATTATTTTGTTTTCGTTCTTATTTCAAGTGGTATAGTGGGTGTACTGAAGGTAATTATGACAGTTGCTGTTGGCTGTATTGAGTGTTTGTTTGTAATGTATGCGCCTGTTATTTGATTGTGTGTTGCGTCCAGGTAAGCTCTTAGTTTTCCCTCGGTCATATGTTTGGGGACATTAGCATGAACTACCCCCTTGCTGGTCCCTATGGGTTGTTTGGCTTTGCTATGGGGGTTGGCCGGGGCTAGCTTTAAGTCCATTCTACCGTACTTAAATTGTTTGGCCAGTTCTATTTTGTGATCACTTATCCTAAACTGGGGGTTGTGGCCTTGCTCTACTGTGACCTGTTTACAAAAGGCCCCGCCTACATGTTTGACAAAGGCTGTCACTACTTTATTATACTCTTGTACTGGGAATTTTCCTGTAACAGTGCATAGTGTCATAAGCACCGTTACTAGTTTTATTGCCGTATACGGCGCTGATATTTTGCTGGTGCCCGGTCTTACTTTCCATTGCGTTTCCTTTGTCCTATCCTCTGTCCTATCCATGTCTACTATTACATCTACAGGTACTGATTCCCCTTCTCCCGCCTGTGGCTCTACAGCTACTCCCTTGTTTATAACGGGCCCTACCTGGGGTTCTGGTTCCCCTTCTTGTGGTATTTCTATACGGCTGTCCCTATAGCTTTTTACCACTTTGCTGGTGGTCCTATCCTCTGTCCTATCCATGTCTACTATTACATCTACAGGTACTGGTTCCCCTTCTCCCGCCTGTGGCTCTACAGCTACTCCCTTGTTTATAACGGGCCCTACCTGGGGTTCTGGTTCCCCTTCTTGTGGTATTTCTAGCTTATCTATCCTGTCTCCCATAAGGCTGTCCCTATAGCTTTTTACCATTTTGCTGGTGGCCTCCGTGGTTGGGGAGCAGGTAGAGCAGCTTGTTATAGAGCTGTCAAGCTCCGACTTGCCACTTACGTAGCTCGCACTACTGCAGGTGCTGCAGTCGCTCTCACTTTCGCTGTCTGTCTCACTTTCACTCCCACTACTACTACCCCCACTACTACTACCCGTACTAGAGTTTGCTGTGGTTTCAAGTCTTAGTTGAAAACTCACATCCTCACTTTCTTCTGTCATACTGCTCGCAAACAGGTCTCTCGAGCTTTTATCCATGGTTTCCTAATTCTTTAATTTCCTGAATATACGAATAACAACAACAACAACAACAACAACAACAACCTCCACTTTCCTAATATTCTTAAAATGTTATAGACAGAGGACAAGATAAGTGTTGATGGTTACTGATAAACCGGATTGAAAATGGACCAATCAGAATCAAGCTTGGTTCCGGTTTGTTCAAAGGTTTTACTGTTCTATGTTAAATACTAACTATTAAAAGGAAAAGGCGTCTGTGGGCTCAGAAATGGTTATTAAAGGTATCTTAACCTTAGTTTACTGTCAAAAGTTTGAGTATTAGATCATTAGTAATGGTTTGTGAAATTGGCTAGTTGTTTAGACGTTCAATTTTGTTTCATAAATCGGATTGAAAGATGAACCAATCAGAAAGAAGGAGGGAATTTCTATCAAGTTAGGTTTTTGTTTTTGGATTTTTATTGCACAAGACTGTCAGTCGAACCTGAATATACTAATTATTTAATAACCACACCAAACCACACTTTCCTATTATTCTTAATATGATATATGCAGAGACGAGACAAGTTTTCGAATGATATTGGCAAAGTTTAATTTTGTTTCACAAACCGGATTGAAAATGAACCAATCAGAATCTAGCAGAGTTAATCCTACTTCCGGTTTGTGCAAAGATTTAATTGTCTATGTTAAATACTAAAATTATGTCCAAGGGCTAGGAAATGGTTATTAAATGTTATTAAATGTGTCTTAAAGTTGTTTTATCGTCAGCAGTTTGATTACTAGACCATTTGGAATTGTTTATTGAAAATTGGCTTGATGTTTTAATGTTCAGTTTTATTTTACAAAGTGGATTGAAAATGAGCCAATCAGAATCAAGGAGAACATTTTCTATAGAATTGAGTTTTTTTTTTTTGATTTTTATTACACAAAACTGTTTGGCAACGGGCCCGTCAGAGTATAAGTGTAAATGTAGATATTAAATTTGTTTACTATGGCCCTAATGAGACTACAAGGAAACTAATAGAAGGAAATTTGGTTATGAGAGCTATGTGAATTTCCCAAATTGGATTGAAAAAGGAGCCAATCAGAGCCAGGAAGACAATTTGCTCTTAGCCAATCAGAATCGAGCTTATTTCCGGTTTATTCAAGGATTTCACTGCTTTTCGCTAAATATTAGGAATATGGTTCTGGATTAAGAAAAGGTTATTAAGATTATCCTGATGTTAGTTTATCCTCTAAACTTACTTGTCTTCTGTCTTTATTATTGTTCTTCCCTTTCTTACACAGCACACCACAGATCCGCACAATATATCACAGAACAGCACAATACAGTACAATATATCACAATTCAACACAAAGAACAAAGAACACATTGAATCACGCGGTTTGTACGACTTGTTAGATAATAAGGAATTGCGATTAGAACAGTTAGATAAAAACTAGAAGTGGTTATACAGATTGGTTTGATGTATTAGCTAAACTTTACTTGTAGTATAACTAAAAAGGACTCCTAGGGAGTTTGTCAGATTGAAATGGTTTATGAACACTAACTTAATTTCACAAAACGGCTTGAAATTTGGACCAATCAGATCCAAGAAGTCACTTTGCTATTTATAATTTGCTATTTGCTAGTAGCCAAACAGAATCAGACTTATTTATGGTTTATTCAAAGGTTTCTATGCTTTCCGCTAAATATTAGAATTATGATACTGGATTAAGAAAAGGTTATTAAGATTATTCTAATGTTAATTTATCCTCTAAACTTACTTGTTTCCTGTTTTTCTTATCTTTCTTTTCTTTCTGGCACAGCACAACACAGAACAATACAATACAGCACAATATATCAATACTTAACACAAAAACACAGTGGCAGGGTTTCCCCCAGGATCATAAGGCATGTCGCATGCAACATGCCTTCCTGCAAAAGAAAGGAAAAACAACATGCCTTCATCAGAGCAACATGCCTTAAGATTTTCTTAATTTTCATGAATAACAGGTTTAAAAGAAGAAAAATAGAATTTCTATGGTGATTCTTGTTCCTTTTGCACCAAAATCATAAAAGTATGTTATTTTGCCATTTTGCCATTAATAGGCACTATTTTTTTCAAGCCCAGTTTGGTAAATGTAATGTCAGAACAACATGCCTTCACAATTTTCTGGGGGAAACCCTGAGTGGTACATGCGGTTTACGCGATTTACACGATATAACACGCGATGTGTTACGTTATAACTCTTACACCCTAATTGTGTTCGCGATATTTGTTTATTTTACTCAAAGATCCTTTGCTTAATACCTGCGATAGGTTTAAATATATTCTTTATCCTGTTTTACAAGACGTTAAGAACGTTACTTAAATACCCTATGTTTAAATACTAACCGTGGTTTTTCACTTTGTAATTAAAATTACTTAAATATTTAAACGCGTGGTTTCAAATGCTAGTCACGAGACTGGTTTTAGACATGTCTGATCACGAGAGAAATCAGAATGATGATGGAAGCTAAATCTCTGAATTAGCATCACATTATATAGCAGACAATTCATACAAACATCTGTGAGGGAGCTAAGACTTTGCTGACCATACTCGGTCTTAATTAAGGAAGTGGGAGGTCAAAGACTCCATGTTGTGCATATTAGCTACCAATTATCTACCATACTTGCAGCCTTAATCAGTGATGTAGATGAGATTGTCTTTACAGTTTAATGGAATAACCATAATAAAAAGTGGAAAAGAATTATATAATTATTATAGTTATTGTATGAATACAAGTTATGTAGAAAACTTAAAGGTATTTCGCAAGTTTAAAAAAAAGTAAAACAATTGCAGTGTGTCTCTTTAAAAAAAAAAAAGAAGTCATAGTTCAAAAAAAAAGGTTGATAGATTTTCATATTTAGAATAATCTTATATAAATGCCTGCAAAGTTTCATTTGTGTATGACAATTTTGAAAAAAGTTATTAAAGTTAAAGGGATATCGCAAGTTTAAAAAAACAACAACAAGTGAAACAATTGCCGTGTCCCTTTAAAAAAAAAGAAGTTATAGTTCATTTTTTTTTTTTTATAGATTTTCAGATTAAGAATAATCATATTTAAATGACTGCAAAGTTTCATTTGTCTATGACAATTTTGAAAAAAGTTATTAATTTTTTAGATTTTCCAGTGTTTGTAAATTGCTCGGATTTGGGGCCATTTTCTTAAATACAGGTAAAACGGCCGTCACTATAAAAAAAAAAAATCTTGCATTATTTCAGTGGGTTTTGCTATTGATGTATAGGATATAGTTTGCAAATTAAGACCCGATAGCTTTTGACAGTTTTTCTTTTTTTAACTTTCGTATGGAAACTAGGTAACTTCAGAAATATCCGTAAAATGGTTCTATTTGTGGTATCGGGTCGAATATGAACATAATTTTTTTTTTCCATTTTAGAATTGGAATCAATATATTAATATTGCATAGGAACTGCACATGGTTCTTTATAATTAAGTTTCATTCTGGTAACTATCTTATTTTTTTAAATATTGTTATTTCAGTGAATGCAGACCAATGACGATTCAAGCTTTTTTAAGCTTTTCTCATGAATTTGGCACACATCAAACATGGACTTCATGCGAGCAGTGTTTAAGTTAGAGCCTTCAAACTTACAGATACTATAGATCTAAGGTAGGCGTTAACTTGTATGTTATCTTAACGGTTAAATCTGCAGGAATGGTTCCATGTATGGTACCGGGCAGTCGCAGACTTCGTGACATACTAGGGATGTTTCTGTTGCAGGTATGTAGACTATTTGTGTTTTTGTAACAGACATTATACATGGTTGTGTCTTTATAGTGGTTTTGAGTTTATTAGTTAGTGCAGATATCATTTTGGGGGTCAATTTATGATAGCAGCTCTATGAAAACTACTAAAAAACATCACTGTTGGTAAGTGGAATTTGATTTAGAGATTATCGGCTAATGTGTTTCACGGGCACAGTCCGTTTGAGAAATGCCTGCTCAACTTAAAGATTTAGCAGGTTTTTTTGTTTTTTTTTCTCACAGCTTAATTTTATTTTATTTTTAACTGGAATGGAAAAGACAACAAAAAATCCAAGGTAAGAGTCTATACTGTTTTTATTTAAATAAAAGCAAGGCAGGGCAGGCAGGCAGGCAAGCAAGCAAGCAAGCAAGCAAGCAAACTACCAGCATGGTAGGTAATTAATTCAGTTTAGTAAGAAAGTAAGTAAGTAAGTAAGTAAGTAAATACCGTAAGTGAGTTTACCAAATATACAGTTACAAAGTAAGTAATTAGCAAACAATATATGCAGTAACAGAACATAGAACAGAACATAGTACACAACAGAACAGAACAGAACAGAACCTAAACTTTTAACTTCTTTTCTTGTATTTATGCAGCAAATAATTGTTTCTAATAGTCTATTTGTAGAATTCACACACCATGTCATTGTTTCTGCTTGTTTCACACCTTTAAATAAGTCACAATGTTCATGAAGGTTTCTGGTAGCTGTGGTCATTGCGTTCTTTTACATAGTTCGATAGTCTGTTAGTTTTCTGCTTAGTGTACCAGCGGTGCCTAGATTCTATTTTGTCACGTCGCTCCAGCCTGCGTTTGGTCTTTTTGACAGAACGATGCCCATGTGATGTAATTTCATAAGTAAGGCACCAGACTGTCCAATGGCCTGTGATGAATTTTGCCCTGGTTTTGAAGCACTCACAATTGTTATGGAGTTGTACTTCCCATCAAATGACCCATGTATGTCTCCACTCAGACCAAGGTCTGACAGAGTGTGTCCAAGCATAGTTAATTTGTTGTTCATATCTGCCTTGTTTAATTTAACTGTTTACAGTGCCACTTTGTTGGCTGTCTTCTGCATTGAGCTCTTAGCTGGAGACGGAATGTTGGCTGATGCAATCAGAAGCCGAGCCCGTGTGTTGCCTATAGGCGTGTCTTGTAGGCCTACTTGAAATGAAACATTTGTCATTGCTGCATTTGGACCGGGTAAACGCGTCTCTATCTCCTTGTAAAATTTGTATTGCGCAGAAATGAAGTCACAGTTAGCACATCTGAATGTATATTTCCAGGCTAGACCCCATTTCACATTGCTGTGAATTACAAAATATGGCGTTGAACAATCAGAATTTTGTTGATGCTTCTGGGTGCAGTCATTTACAGCTTCCATCATTTTATTGTTATCGATGATGCGATTTCCTTCAAAATCATTTTCAGCTGAATTGGTGGTGTTCTTTTCCTTTTCAGGTTTTGGCCGTAAAACAAGGACATCGTCTTTGTGTTGACTTGTTGATGCTGACGCGCAAAGTACAGCAGACGGGTCTGCCCGCCGTATCGATCTGGGTAAAGA
Organism: Cyrtodaria siliqua; assembly: GCA_037043455.1. Classification (NCBI taxonomy): domain Eukaryota; kingdom Metazoa; phylum Mollusca; class Bivalvia; order Adapedonta; family Hiatellidae; genus Cyrtodaria; species Cyrtodaria siliqua. The sequence goes on from JAWPHD010001609.1 coordinate 144,715, forward strand.
TGTTGTCATAGCAGATGAAGCCGAGCGTAAACCTTTATTATAAGGTATGTTGTTATTTTTGAACAGAAAAGCTTTCATCTTTCTTTGGCCTTTCATGATGGCAGGGCCCTCACGCTACTTTGGGGGAAGGGGCCCGCAGCCCTCAGAAGGGGGAATTTTTGTAACTGGGGGGAATTTTTACAACAAATAAAAAACTCTGTTTGATTAACACGTTTCACTTTATTAACATACATTCGTCAACCATCTGGTTCTTTTTCTGATAAAAAACTCCACTTAATAACCATCAATGGCATGTTTTCATCAGAGATCCACATTAAAAATCAACCCTTCTCTTCTTTTTATCCCGAAAAAAACCTATTGCCCTGTCCAGTTGGGCATCTGGTTGAGTCAGTGCCCGATAATAGTTAAAACGTCCTGTGCACGATAAACAGTCTAAAACCAGTCTAATAATAATCAAAACGTCTTTTTCAAACCGGTAAACACGACATCGTGAGCATATCGTCTTGAAAATCGGATTTTTTTTTTTTTTTTTATTGATTTTTTTTACGAATTTCTGAGGGGGAAAAATATCAATTTTTGGGGGAAAAAAAGATACTTTTCAGGTGGGGGACTGCCGCCGAATAACGGCGGCAGAAATGACCAAATGAGGGCCCTGGATGGGAAGATGCAATGAAGCTAAATCTCTGAATTAGCATCACATTATATAGCAGACAATTCACACAAACATCTGTGAGGGAGCTAAGACTTTGCTGACCATACTCGGTCTTAATTAAGGAAGTGGGAGGTCAAAGACTCCATGTTGTGCATATTAGCTACCAATTATCTACCATACTTGCAGCCTTAATCAGTGATGTAGATGAGATTGTCTTTACAGTTTAATGGAATAACCATAATAAAAAGTGGAAAAGAATTATATAATTATTATAGTTATTGTATAAATACAAGTTATGTAGAAAAGTTAAAGGGATATCGCAAGTTTAAAAAAAAAAGTAAAACAATTGCCGTGTGTCCCTTTAAAAAAAAGAAGTCATAGTTCCAAAAAAAAGTTTGATAGATTTTCAGATTAAGAATAATCTTATATACATGCCTGCAAAGTTTCATTTGTCTATGACAATTCTGGAAAAAGTTATTAAAGTTAAAGGGATATCACAAGTTTGAAAAAAAAAAAGTAAAACAATTGCAGTGTGTCTCTTTAAAAAAAAAAAAGAAGTCATAGTTCAAAAAAAAAGGTTGATAGATTTTCATATTTAGAATAATCTTATATAAATGCCTGCAAAGTTTCATTTGTGTATGACAATTTTGAAAAAAGTTATTAAAGTTAAAGGGATATCGCAAGTTTAAAAAAAAAACAACAAGTGAAACAATTGCCGTGTCCCTTTAAAAAAAAAGAAGTTATAGTTCAATTATTTTTTTTTATAGATTTTCAGATTAAGAATAATCATATTTAAATGCCTGCAAAGTTTCATTTGTCTATGACAATTTTGAAAAAAGTTATTAATTTTTTAGATTTTCCAGTGTTTGTAAATTGCTCGGATTTGGGGCCATTTTCTTAAATACAGGTAAAACGGCCGTCACTATAAAAAAAAAAAATCTTGCATTATTTCAGTGGGTTTTGCTATTGATGTATAGGATATAGTTTGCAAATTAAGACCCGATAGCTTTTGACAGTTTTTCTTTTTTTAACTTTCTTATGGAAACTAGGTAACTTCAGAAATATCCGTAAAATGGTTCTATTTGTGGTATCGGGTCGAATATGAACATAATTTTTTTTTTTTCCATTTTAGAATTGGAATCAATATATTAATATTGCATAGGAACTGCACATGGTTCTTTATAATTAAGTTTCATTCTGGTAACTATCTTATTTTTTTAAATATTGTTATTTCAGTGAATGCAGACCAATGACGATTCAAGCTTTTTTAAGCTTTTCTCATGAATTTGGCACACATCAAACATGGACTTCATGCGAGCAGTGTTTAAGTTAGAGCCTTCAAACTTACAGATACTATAGATCTAAGGTAGGCGTTAACTTGTATGTTATCTTAACGGTTAAATCTGCAGGAATGGTTCCATGTATGGTACCGGGCAGTCGCAGCAGACTTCGTGACATACTAGGGATGTTTCTGTTGCAGGTATGTAGACTATTTGTGTTTTTGTAACAGACATTATACATGGTTGTGTCTTTATAGTGGTTTTGAGTTTATTAGTTAGTGCAGATATCATTTTGGGGGTCAATTTATGATAGCAGCTCTATGAAAACTACTAAAAAACATCACTGTTGGTAAGTGGAATTTGATTTAGAGATTATCGGCTAATGTGTTTCACGGGCACAGTCCGTTTGAGAAATGCCTGCTCAACTTAAAGATTTAGCAGGTTTTTTTTTTTTTTTTCTCACAGCTTAATTTTATTTTATTTTTAACTGGAATGGAAAAGACAACAAAAAATCCAAGGTAAGAGTCTATACTGTTTTTATTTAAATAAAAGCAAGGCAGGGCAGGCAGGCAGGCAAGCAAGCAAGCAAGCAAGCAAGCAAACTACCAGCATGGTAGGTAATTAATTCAGTTTAGTAAGAAAGTAAGTAAGTAAGTAAGTAAGTAAATACCGTAAGTGAGTTTACCAAATATACAGTTACAAAGTAAGTAATTAGCAAACAATATATGCAGTAACAGAACATAGAACAGAACATAGTACACAACAGAACAGAACAGAACAGAACCTAAACTTTTAACTTCTTTTCTTGTATTTATGCAGCAAATAATTGTTTCTAATAGTCTATTTGTAGAATTCACACACCATGTCATTGTTTCTGCTTGTTTCACACCTTTAAATAAGTCACAATGTTCATGAAGGTTTCTGGTAGCTGTGGTCATTGTGTTCCTTTACATAGTTCGATAGTCTGTTAGTTTTCTGCTTAGTGTACCAGCGGTGCCTAGATTCTATTTTGTCACGTCGCTCCAGCCTGCGTTTGGTATTTTTGACAGAACGATGCCCATGTGATGTAATTTCATAAGTAAGGCACCAGACTGTCCAATGGCCTGTGATGAATTTTGCCCTGGTTTTGAAGCACTCACAATTGTTATGGAGTTGTACCTCCCATCAAATGACCCATGTATGTCTCCACTCAGACCAAGGTCTGACAGAGTGTGTCCAAGCATAGTTAATTTGTTGTTCATATCTGCCTTGTTTAATTTAACTGTTTACAGTGCCACTTTGTTGGCTGTCTTCTGCATTGAGCTCTTCGCTGGAGACGGAATGTTGGCTGATGCAATCAGAAGCCGAGCCCGTGTGTTGCCTATAGGCGTGTCTTGTAGGCCTACTTGAAATGAAACATTTGTCATTGCTGCATTTGGACCGGGTAAACGCGTCTCTATCTCCTTGTAAAATTTGTATTGCGCAGAAATGAAGTCACAGTTAGCACATCTGAATGTATATTTCCAGACTAGACCCCATTTCACATTGCTGTGAATTACAAAATATGGCGTTGAACAATCAGAATTTTGTTGATGCTTCTGGGTGCAGTCATTTACAGCTTCCATCATTTTATTGTTATCGATGATGCGATTTCCTTCAAAATCATTTTCAGCTGAATTGGTGGTGTTCTTTTCCTTTTCAGGTTTTGGCCGTAAAACAAGGACATCGTCTTTGTGTTGACTTGTTGATGCTGACGCGCAAAGTACAGCAGACGGGTCTGCCCGCCGTATCGATCTGGGTAAAGATGTTGTCATAGCAGATGAAGCCGAGCGTAAACCTTTATTATAAGGTATGTTGTTGTTTTTGAACAGAAAAGCTTTCCTCTTTCTTTGGCCTTTCATGATGGGAAGATGCAATGAAGCTAAATCTCTGAATTAGCATCACATTATATAGCAGACAATTCACACAAACATCTGTGAGGGAGCTAAGACTTTGCTGACCATACTCGGTCTTAATTAAGGAAGTGGGAGGTCAAAGACTCCATGTTGTGCATATGAGCTACCAATTATCTACCATACTTGCAGCCTTAATCAGTGATGTAGATGAGATTGTCTTTACAGTTTAATGGAATTAATAATAAAAAAGTGGAAAAGAATTATATAATTATTATAGTTATTGTATGAATACAAGTTATGTAGAAAAGTTAAAGGGATATCGCAAGTTTAAAAAAAAAAGTAAAACAATTGCCGTGTGTCCCTTTAAAAAAAAGAAGTCATAGTTCCAAAAAAAGTTTGATAGATTTTCAGATTAAGAATAATCTTATATACATGCCTGCAAAGTTTCATTTGTCTATGACAATTTTGGAAAAAGTTATTAAAGTTAAAGGGATATCACAAGTTTGAAAAAAAACAGAAAAAGTGAAACAATTTCCGTGTGTTCATTTAAAAAAAAAAAGAAGTTATAGTTCAATTATTTTTTTTAATAGATTTTCAGATTAAGAATAATCATATTTAAATGCCAGCAAAGTTTCATTTGTCTATGACAATTTTGAAAAAAGGTATTAATTTTTTAGATTTTCCAGTGTTTGTAAATTGCTCGGATTTGGGGCCATTTTCTTAAATACAGGTAAAACGGCCGTCACTATAAAAAAAAATAATCTTGCATTATTTCAGTGGGTTTTGCTATTGATGTATAGGATATAGTTTGCAAATTAAGACCCGATAGCTTTTGACAGTTTTTCTTTTTTTAACTTTCGTATGGAAACTAGGTAACTTCAGAAATATCCGTAAAATGGTTCTATTTGTGGTATCGGGTCGAATATGAACATAATTTTTTTTTTTTTTCCATTTTAGAATTGGAATCAATATATTAATATTGCATAGGAACTAAACATGGTTCTTTATAATTAGCTCTACTGGTCTTTGTATGGTTCTTTATAATTAGCTCTTCTGGTAACTATCTTATTTTTTTAAATATTGTTATTTCAGTGAATGCGGACCAATGACGATTCAAGCTTTTTTAAGCTTTTCTCATGAATTTGGCACACATCAAACATGGACTTCATGCGAGCAGTGTTTAAGTTAGAGCCTTCAAACTTACAGATACTATAGATCTAAGGTAAGCGTTAACTTGGATGTTATCTTAACGGTTAAATCTGCAGGAATGGTTCCATATAGGACTTGAACAGGGAACCTGGGGGTCAAAATGGTAGTTGCCGAAATTAGTCCCATATACAGTTGACAGTAGAGTTATTTGAGATGCTGTGTGAATGGATGCACGTCCACAGGTAGTGTAGATTACTATTTGTGTGTAGAGAGTAGATTCCCAGATATTTTGCTGCAAGAATCAGGTTAATCAGAGCTGAGGCAAGTGAATGACACTACTTTTTGTGAGGTAAGATTTGTTTGTGTTCTTCGTCAGATTTGACCTGAATTCGTCATAATCGATACCTACTTTCACTTTGAGCAAAATTCTGAAGTTGAAAGCCGAAATGGAGCTTGATTTTTTGCTATGTCTGTGTTGTGCTGACTTTGAAGATGGTTTACTGACAGTTTCAAGTATGAAGGAGTATGATGGCATGTGTGAAACCATTTAAGGCTATAATGTAAGTCTATGGGAAATTAATGGTGGTCCAGTTCCATATAGTTATATAGTAAAAACTTGTAGCGACTACTCCTCTGAAACTCCCGAACGGATTTTCATGAAATTTCAAAGGAATGTTGCCCTTAATATCTAATTGATCCTAGTAAAATTTCAGATCAGCCGGAAATTCAAGATGGCCACCACGGCTAAAAATAGATTTTTAAAAAAACAAATTTGTAGTGACTACTTTTTGAAAACTGTAAGTGATATTGATATGGGACTTTCTATAAAATTATCAGCATGTCATGATTTTGGTCCTTGTTGAAAATCTTTTTGATTCTATATTAAACATGGCTGCCAGCGGCCATCTTTGTATGTAGTAAAAACTTGTACCGACTTTTCCTCTGAAACTTGACGGATTTTCATGAAACTTCACTGGAATATTGCTTTTGATGTCTAATTGATCCTAGCAAAATTTCAGGTCGGCCGGAAATTCAAGATGGCCGCCACGGCTCAAAATAAATTTTCAAAATACAAGTTTGTAGCGACTTCTTCTTGAAAACTATAAGTGATATTGATATGGTACATTTTCTAAAATGATCACCATGACATGATGTTGGTCCTTGTCAAAAATTGTTTTGATTCAACGTTAAACATTGCTGCCAGCGGCCATCTTTGTTTACATAGAGTTATATAGTAAAAACTTGTAGCGACTACTCCTTTGAAACTACTTGGCGGATTTTCATGAAACTTTACAGGAATGTTGCTCTTAATGTCTAATTGATCCTAGCAAATTTTCAGATCAGCCAGAAATTCAAGATGGCCGCCACAGCTAAAAATAGATTTTTAAAAAAGAAGTTTGTAGCGACTACGTCTTGAAAACTATAAGTGATATTGATATGGGACTTTTTGTAAAAAGATCAGCATGACATGATGGTTATCAGAGTCAAACATTATTTTGATTCAACGTTAAACATGGCTGCCAGTGGCCATCTTTGTTTACATAGAGTTATATAATGAAAACTTGTAGCGACTACTCCTCTGTAACTACTTGACGGATTTTCATGAAACTTCACAGGAATGTTGCTTTTGATGTCTTATTGATTCTAGCAAAATTTCAGGTCGGCCGGAAATTCAAGATGGCCGCCACGGTTAAAAATAGATTTTTAAAAAAGAAGTTTGTATCGACTTCTTCTTGAAAACTATAAGTGATATCGATATGGGATTTTTTCTAAAATGATCAGCATGACATGATGTTGGTCCTTGTCAAAAATTGTTTTGATTCAACGTTAAACATGGCTGCCAATGGCCATCTTTGTAGCGACTACTTCCTGAAATCAAAATCAATCAATAGAGCTTCAAGGTCATTGACCTCTTGTTTAATTATGTCTCCAATGAACATTTTGATGAAGGGATTACAGTGTATATACTGTGGGGCTGGGTGTGTTTGGGGGTGGTAGGGAAGCGAGGTATTAGGTCAAATATCTATTTTTCTATCTCAATAAAATATATTGATTTTAGGAATATCAGTATAATTTTCTCCAGAGTCACCAAGGGACTTGGGGATAGCGGTCAAAAGTTCAAATACACAAATACCCTAAACATTTTTTATTCATTTACAGTGTCCTACATGTATACAGAAAATCATAAATAATACTATTTCTAATCTGAGTATCAAAGAACAGTCGAAACCGCTTGGCCAATTTTGACCAAACTTCACAGGGATGATTGTAAGATAAATGCATTTTAGATTTTGTTAAAATTAGGTCAGCGCGACATCCAAGATAGCCGCCATTACCATATATGGTTGAAACGTTAAAAAATCTTCTTCCCAAGAACCGCTGGACTGATTTCAACAGTTTTTCTTTTAAAATGATCGCCAACGCCTAGATTAGCAAGTTTATTCAAATGAAGTCCCCGGAGTCAAAAATGGCCGTGCCCCGGGGGTCCAAAGTTCGTATATTGAGATTTTGCATGTTTTTCATAGACATATAGGAAAAAATCTTCTTCTCTGAAACAACAAGGCACAGAGCTCTCATGTATTACTTGTATTACTTGTAGCATCAGCTTATGGTCCTCTACTAAGTTTGTTCAAATGGTGACCCTGGGGTCAAATTTGGCCCCGCCCCGGGGGTCAGTTTTACATAGGCTTATATAGGAAAAAAAATAATCTTCTTCTCTGAAACTACAAGAGCCAGAGGTTTAATATTTTGCATTTACTAATTAAACTTATGGTCCTTTACCAAGTTTGTTCAAATGGTGACCCTGGGGGAAAATTTGGCCCCGCCCCGGGGATCACAGGTTTACATAGACTTATATAGGGGAAAAAATCAAAAATCTAATCTGAAACTACAAGAGAGAGAGGTTTAATATTTTGCATTTGCTATAAGCTTTTGGTCCTCTAGTCCTCTCTGGTATGTTCAAATGGTGATCCTGGGGTCACATTTGGCCCCGCCCTAGAGGTCACATGTTTTACAAAGATTTACTTAGGGATTTTCTTTTAAAAAATCTAAGAAACAGCTTGGTCAATTTTGACCAAACTTCACATGGATGATCCTTAGGTGAATGTTTTACAAATTTGTTAAAATTAGGTTAACACGACATCCGAGATGGCCGCCATAGAAAAATCTTTAAATTACTTCTTGTACACTGGGAAGCTAAGTCCATGGGTACAAAGCCCATTAGAGTTTGTTTTTTTATTTATTCATTAGCTCTACTGGCCAAAGGCCAGGAGGGCTTATGCGATCACTTTTCGTCCGTCCGTCCGTCTGTCTGTCTGTTAGCAATTTTATAAAATCGACATCTCCTCTGAAACCGCTTCAAGGATTTTAATTAAACTTCATCACAATGTTACTTGGGAGGGCCCCTCTCAGATTCTTGTTTTTCGCGGTCGCCAGTCATCCAAGATGGCCGCCATGGCTAAAACTAGGTCAAATTTAAGTAAATTTCAAACGACATCTCCTCCGAAACCACTTATTCCATTCTTGTGAAATATCATATACATGTTCCTTGGGTTAGCGTCTATCAAGTTTGTGTTTTTCGTTATCGTCAAATAATCAGAATGACCGCCACGGCGACCCAAAGTTTACATAAGAGTTATATAGGAAAAGGTTAAAAATTACATCTCTGAAACCGCCTGAAAGATTTTGATGAAACTTAAGCACAATGATATTTTGGATAGTCCCTCTGAGATTTTTGTTTTTTGCGGCCGCCAGTCATCCAAGATGGCCGCCAAAACTAGGTCAAATTTAAATAAATTTCAAACGACATCTCCGAAATCACTTATTGCATTCTTGTGAAATATCATATACATGTTCCTTGGGTTGGCCTCTATCAAGTTTGTGTTTTTCGTTATCGTCGAATAATCAAAATGGCCGCCACGGCGACTCAAAGTTTACATAGAGTTATATAGGAAAAGGTTAAAAATGACATCTTCTCTGAAACCGCTTGAAGGATTTTGATGAAACTTATTCACAATGATATTTGGGATAGTTCATCTCAGATTTGTGTTTTTCGCGGCTGCCAGTCATCCAAGATGGCCGCCATGGCTAAAACTAGGTCAAATTTAAGGAAATTTCAAACGACATCTCCGAAACCACTTATTCCATTCTTGCGAAATATCATATACATGTTCCTTGGGTTGGCCTCTTATCAAGTTTGTGTTTTTCGTTTTCGTCTAATAATCAAAATGGCCGCCACCCCGACCTAAAGTTTACATAAGAGTTATATAGGAAAAGGTTAAAAATTACATCTTCTCTGAAACCGCCTGAAAGATTTTGATGAAACTTAAGCACAATGATATTTGGGATAGTCCCTCTCAGTTTTATGTTTTCTGCGGCCGCCAGTCATCCAAGATGGCCGCCATAGCTAAAACTAGGTCAAATTTAAATAAATTTCAAATGACATCTCCTCAGAAACCCCTTATTCCATTCTTGTGAAATATCATATACATGTTCCTTGGTTTAGCCTCTATCAAGTGTTTTTTTTTCATTATCTTTAAATAATCAAAATTATCCAAAATGGCCACAACGATAACCCAAAGTTTATATAGGAAACATGTTTCTTGGGTTGACCTCTATCATGTTTATGTTTTTGAATCGCATCATGCAAGCAGAGCGTCTACAGGCTCTCTTGGGCCTCTTGTTTTTATTAGTGTTTCCTATTTGGATGAGTTTTTTCTTTTGTTTAATTTTTCTAAAGTTTGTATATAAAGATTTTGCATGTTTTACATAAGACTTATATAGGGAAAACTTAAAAAATCTTCGGATGAAATTACAAGAGCCAGAGGTTTAATGTTTTGCGTTTGCTTAATAGATTTATGGTCCTCTACCAAGTTGGTACAAATGGTGTACAAATGGTGACCCTTGAGTCACATTTGGCCCACCGCCCCAACGGTCAAATGTTTTACATAGACTTGTATAGGGAAATACTTAAAAAATCTTCCTTTAAATTGTTAGCATGGAGTTGTGGGTTTAAATTTTGGTTGAGGGTGTTGTCTTTTGCACGTAAAAAGGTATTGAAAGGAATTTAATGATGGAACCCCTTGATATAAGAGCCATTTTAGCTTGTAGAGCATCCACAGGCCCCCTTGTTTTCTTGTTCTTTATTATTATTAATGATTGCTAATCCCTGGTCTATCAAGTTAGCTCATTTGAAGTTCCTGGGGTCAAAGATGGCTGCAACCCCTGGGTCCAAAATTTGTATGTAGAGATTTTGCATGTTTTTACATAATACTTACATAAGGAAATACTTAAAAACATCTTCAATCATCATTTGCGAGAGGACAATTTTTTCATCATTGCAAAGATCCTCAGGTGAGCGATTTAGGGTCATTTTGGCCCTCTTGTTTAAGGATGGCCTAAGCAGTATGGCCTAAGCAGTAAATCGATAGATACAGGTAGAGACGACAACCATGTTTTGGAATACAGCGTTGTTTCAAGACCAGTTATATAAGGACACTGCATGATTTTAGGATGAAGGATTGTCAGTATTTTCAACCAATAGTAAAAACACCATTTTACTAGTTGAATTAACATCAATAATCATTCCTTTTAATTGAAATTTGACAAAAACAAACTCGTTTTTTCGAACTCGAAGCACTTCCTGTTTTTACCGTAATCCAAAAATGTTGTAAAACTGTCTTCACTGCAAATGATATATTTGATGAAATTTCTCTTTTTTTGGTCTTTGGATCGTTTGTACAGCGAGATTATTGTGTACACCAATCAGTCACAGATTATCACCTTCCACAATGCTGAGCTTAAATGGCCTGTGGGGAACCCTGCTAAAACAAAATAATTTTCTCCGCAACCGTAATTATGGAGTGGGCCAAAAGGCAACCATCAGTAACCATCGGGTGCCGTCGTTAGTTGCCGATGGATAAGATGTCGGTTACCAATTTAACCGCAACTCTAGACACGAGGTAGCATTGGTTTCCTAGTTATGACATAAGTTCCAAATGGCGACGATCATCATCACTGAAACGAGTATTGCTGATAATTTAATCCCAATAAAAATACCGGTGAAGACGTACAATGTCTACAAACTCAAATGTCTGGTTTTTAAGTATAAAAACGGCAAGTATCCTCAGCCTTTCCATTTTTCTTATGTATCTGTAGCTTATGTTTACCTTACGCTGCCGTTGGTACCATATAACACTACCCATATCCGTTCAGAGTTTATGGTTACCAATTTTAACATTGGTACCCAATGGTAACCATATACATCAGTGGCCATTGGTAACCCATGTTGGTTGCCAATGGGAGAATCATGAATGCACCCAATTACATGGTTGTGTAGTAGGACTCAGTTGGGGGTATATGTAAATATAGTCTAGGTTTATAAGTGCGTTACTATTGTTTCGCCGCAGAGTTGGCTCTTATGGTGATATCGGTAGCGCGCCCACTTCACATGCAGTTTTTAGCTCTACTGATCAGAGATCAGCAGAGCTTATGCCGTGGTGCGGCGTCTGTCCGTCTGTCTGTCCGTAAACTTTTTTTTGTAGTGACTTCTCCTCTGAAACTACTGAATGGATTTTCTTGAAACTACAGAAATGTTGCCCAAGAAGTCGAGTTGATCTTAGCAAAAAGTCATGTTGATGTGAAATCCAAGATGGCCACCAAATCTAAAATAGATTTTTAAAAAACAAGTTTGTAGCGACTACTTCTTGAAAACTCTTAAGTGATATTGATATGGGACTTTTTCTGAAATGATCAGCATGACATGATGTTGGTCCTTGTCGAAAATCATTTTGATTCGACGTTAAACATGGCTGCCAGCGGCCATCTTTGTTTACATAGAGTTATTTAGTAAAAACTTGTAGCGACTACTCCTCTGTAACTACTTGACGGATTTTCATGAAACTTCACAGGAATGTTGCTCTTGATGTCTAATTGATCCTAGCAAAATTTTAGTTCGGCCGGAAATTCAAGATGGCCACCATGACTAAAAATAGATTTTCAAAATACAAGTTTGTAGCGACTACTTCTTGAAAACTATAAGTGATATTGATATGGGACTTTTTCTAAAATGATCAGTATGACATGATGTTGATCCTTGTCGAAAATTATTTTGAGTAGGTGAGTCATTTATGTATAGTAGAAAGAGAATTGGCCCGAAGACAGAACCTTGGGGTATGTCTTTAGTGACTACTTGAAAACTATAATTGATATTGATATGGGACTTTTTTTAAAATGATCAGCATGACATGATATTGATCCAATTATTTTGATTCGACATTAAATATTTTGATTCGACATTAAATATGGCCGCAAGCAGCCATCTTTGTTTACATAGAGTTATATAATGAAAACTTGTAGTGACTACTCCTCTGAAACTACCTGACGGATTTTCATGAAACTTCACAGAAATGTTGCTCTTGATGTCTGGAGCTAGACCGGGTACAATGGGCCCAATCTGGTGGAACGCAAAAGTTCCCTCAGGTAAACTATTGTGTAAGTTACTGTGAAGCATAGGAGTGGTGAAAGACACAGGGCTGGTATGTATTGAATGTTTTCCTTTATTTCTGAAACATTTAACTTGCTTCTAGCGAAAACCGCATGAAAATTGAAGGTAAGCTGGACATGCTGCACTACTTTTTGTGCAGCACAGTTTAAAGTGTACTTTGGTCATTTTGACCTCAGAATTCAAAAAGAAGGTGTTTACTTTCAGTTTGGAAAATATTTTGGGAAAAAAAACAGGTCAGCGAATCATCTAAGGCCCATTTTTGTGTTGCACTGGGCATGACTGATACTACATTGTGTGTGTTATATGGCCAGTGTAGTCAGGATTTGATATTTTCGGGTAGGTATTTATTAACAACCCCATGTAAAAATAATGGTGGTCTAGGTCCGTCTAGTTGATCCTAGCAAAAGTTCAGGTCGGTCGGAAATTCAAGATGGCCACAATGGTTAAAAATAGATTTAGAAAATACAATTTTGTGGTGACTACTCAAAAAACATAAGTGATATTGATTTGGAACCTTTACCAAAATGACTGCCACGACATCTTGCAGGCTCATCAGTGTTTAACTGTCTTGGAGCTCATCAGTCATTTGATCAAAACACCCCTTTGTACTACAAATGAACTGGTCCAAATTAAAAGGACAGTCCATTATACATTCATAGAAGGGTAAGGATTTAGTCTCTTTTGTATTTTGACACTCAGAAAAAAGAAAAAGACTGAAAACAAATTGTAGGATTTTAAGATTTTATTTTAATTCTGATTTTCCAACTAAAACCTGAGACAAGAGCAAATCTACTGAGATAGTAACATAATTCTCAGGAGAAATTGCATAACATGACCTGGTCACCTGTGTGTGACCTGCTATATTTCTGAATACAGATCATTCCATTTCTGTTCCACAGTGTGATTTGGAGCAGAAAAAAAAGGATATACTAAGGTTGATGTTGTAAGGGATTTAATTGATATAGTTTTTGTCTCGCCTTTTCGAAGAAAAAAAGAGACATAGGTGTTGCTTTTCCGGCGGCGGCGGCGGCGGCGGCGTCGTCAACATTCAAGTTTTGTGTTTAGGTCATTTTCTCACAAACTGTATGCACTAGACCTTTCAAACTTTGCTTATAGTTATATTATGGGTGGTACATCGCAATGTGACAGCAAATGTGGAAGTGACCTTGACCCTCCAAGCAAAGGGCAGATAACTTACTAATTTTTAGGTTCAAGTTTTGCGTTTAGGTCACTTTTTCACAAACTGTATGCACTAGACCTTTAAAACTTTGCTTATAGTTGAATCTTGAGTGGTACATCAAAGCAAATGTGGAAGTGACGTTGACCTCCAAGCAAGGGCAGATAACCTTATAATTTTTACCTTCAACTTTCTCGTTTAGGTCACTTTTTCACAAACTGTTTGCACTAGACCTTTCAAACTTTTCTTATAGTTGTATTTTGGGTGGTACATCGCAACGTGACAAAGCAAATGTGGAAGTGACCTTGACCCTCCAAGCAAAGGGCAGATAACCTAAAATTTTTACCTTCAAATTTGGCGTTTATGTCACTTTTTCACAAACTGTATGCACTAAGACCTTTCAAACTTTGCTTATAGTTGTATCTTGAGTGGTACATTGCAACGTGACAAAGCAAATGTGGATGTGACCTTCACCATCCAAGTAAAGGGCAGATAACTTTAATTGTTACATTTACATCACTTTCTCATGAACTATATAATTCATAATAATGCACTAGATGTTTTAAACCTACCTTATAGCTTAATCTTCTGAAGAAAACATATTCTATTTTGACATAGTTGTGTCTTGGGTGGTGCATCTTTTTGGATGCATGGATTTCATCTATGACCTTGACCTACTTTTTGGAGCTGATGATTTTTAGCTCTACTGTCCAAGGGCCTCATTTTTCATCCGATCTTTACCAAACTTTAACAGATTGTTATTATCAATGAAAGCTCGGACAAGTTCGAAAACCAGCCAGACCAGTAACAGCGGAGTTATGGCCCTTGATTTAGTTAAAAATGCTATATTTTGCCACGTTAATACGATATAGGGCTATCATTTTTCATCTTATCTTTACCAAACTTTACCAGAGGGTTTGCCTTTTTTTTTTTTTATTATTAGTGTATTTTTTTCTTTTTCTTTTTTTTAATGTATACATATAGACCTATATATATATATTTTTTTTTTTAATTTTTCTTTTCTTTTTTATTATTTATATTATTATGGCTCCCCCACACAAAGTGTGGTAGGGGAGCCATATTTTTTAGTGCTTTCTGTCTGTCTGTCTGCGTGTCTGTAGGTCTGTGTCTCAAACGATGTCCGATCAATAACTAGAGAATGGTTGGACCTAGGGTCCTCAAACGTGAAAGGATGGTTGGTCATGACAAGTAGATGACCCCTATTGATTTTGGGGTCACTAGGTCAAAGGTCAATGTTGCGGTGACATTGACTATCAAAACGATGTCCGATCAATAACTAGAGAATGGTTGGACCTAGGGTCCTCAAACTTGGAAGGATGGTTGGTCATGACAAGTAGATGACCCCTATTGATTTTGGGGTCACTAGGTCAAAGGTTAATGTTGCGGTGACATTCACTATCAAAACGATGTCCGATCAATAACTAGAGAATGGTTGGACCTAGGGTCCTCAAACTTGGAAGGATGGTTGGTCATGACAAGTAGATGACCCCTATTGATTTTGGGGTCACTAGGTCAAAGGTCAAGGTTGCGGTGACATCGACTATCAAAACGATGTCCGATCAATAACTAGAGAATGGTTGGACCTAGGGTCCTCAAACTTGGAAGGATGGTTGGTCATGACCAGTAGATGACCCCTATTTTTTTTTTATTTTTTTTTTAATTTAGATTTTTTTTTGATTTTTTTTTTTTTAATTTAGATTTTTTTTTTAAATATTTTTTAATTTTAATTTTTTGTTTAATTCTATTTTTATTATTATTTTTTTTAAATATTTTTTTTTTATTTTTTATTTATTTTTTTTAATTTTTCCATAAGAAGTTTTAGGGTCGGCCCTTTAAAAAAATAGGGTCGGTAGGGTTACTTGAACCACACATATTTTTTTATGTGGCCTTACTGATACAGATAGTAGATACAGTCACAGGGATATTGAATATTAAAACGATCTCAGATCAATAAAGAACAGTTGGACATAGAGTCTTCAATTATGTCTGTTCGGGCGAGTGGGGGAGCCATACGTTTTTGTCCCATGGACAAAAACAATTTCTAGTTATTATTTATTTTATTTTTATTATTATTATTATTATTTTTTTTTTTTTAATATTATTTTTTTTTGTTTTGTTATTAGCTCTACTGATCAGAGATCAGCAGAGCTTATGCCGTGGTGCGGCGTCCGTCTGTCCGTCTGTCCGTAAACTTTTATTTGTAGCGACAACTCCTCTGAAACTACTGGATGGATATTCATGAAACTTTACAGAAATGTTGCCCATAAAGTCTAGTTGATCCTAGCAAAAAGTCATGTTGATGTGAAATCCAAGATGGCCACCAAAGCTAAAAATAGAGTTTTAAAATACAAGTTTGTAGCGACTACTTCTTGAAAACTATAAGTGATATTGATATGAGACTTTTTCTAAAATGATCAGCATGACATGATGTTGATCCTTGTCAAAAATCGTTTTGATTCAATGTTAAACATGGCTGCCATTTGTTTGCATAGAGTTATATAGTAAAAACTTGTAGCGACTACTCCTCTGAAACTACTTGACGGATTGTCATGAAACTTTACAGGAATGTTGCCCTTGATGTCTAATTAATCCTAGCAAAAGTTCAGATCTGCCAGAAATTCAAGATGGCCGTCACAGCTAAAAATAGATTTTTAAAAAATAAGTTTGTAGCGACTACTCCTTGAAAACTATAAGTGATATTGATATGGGACTTTTTCTAAAATGATCAGCATGACATGATGTTGATCCTTGTGGAAAATTATTTTGATTCGACGTTAAACATGGCTGCCAGTGGCCATCTTTGGTTACATAGAGTTATATAGTAAAAACTTGTAGCGACTACTCCTCTGAAACTACTTGACGGATGTTCATGAAACTTCACAGGAATGTTGCTCTTGATGTCTAGTTGATCCTAGAAAACTTTCAGGTCGGCCGGAAATTCAAGATGGCCGCCACAGCTAAAAATAGATTTAAAATAAATAAGTTTGTAGCGACTACTTCTTCAAAACTATAAAAGATATTGATATGGGACTTTTTCTAAAATGATCAGTATGACATGAAGTTGGTCCTTGTCGAAAATCGTTTTGATTTGACGTTAAACATGGCTACCAGCGGCCATCTTTGTTTACATAGAGTTATATAAAGAAAAATTGTAGCGACTACTCCTCTGAAACAACTTGACGGATTTTCATGAAACTACAAAGGAATCTTGCTCTTAATGTCTAATTGATCCTAGCAAAATTTCAGGTCAGCCGGAAATTCAAGATGGCCGCCACGGTTAAAAATAGATTTTCAAAAAACAAGTCTGTAGCGACTACTTCCTGAAATCAAAATCAATCAGTAGAGCTTCAAGGTCATTGACCTCTTGTTTTTGTGTATGTTTTTGTTTATTTGATTGATTGATTTTTTTTTGTTGATTTTTTTATTTTTTTTATTTTTGGTGTTAACACCATGTTAGCAGTAAGCATTGCTATGATTTCTAGTTGTGCCTATTGTGTTTTTGTTCCGATTCGTTGATTTTTGATGAAGTTACGGGCCCTTGACATTTTTACTTTTAAAATTCTTGTCGGCGCTACTCCTCCTACACGCCTTGTTGGATTTCGGCGAACTTGGCAGGAAGCATCGGTTAGATGTCTTGTTGTGCATATTGCACTTTTGTTCCAGTTCGCTGAGTTATGGCACTTTGACATTTTTACTTTAAATTTCTTTGTTGGCGCTACTCCTCCTAAACGGCTTGTTGGATTTCTACAAAATTTGGCAGGAAGCCTCAGTATGATGTTTAGTTGTGCAAAGCGTGGAATATCAATAAAATCTTGGACAAGTTCGAAAACCAGCTAGATATTGTTAGTAACGACAGGTTATGGCCCTTGATTTGTTGAAAAATGCTATATTGTATTTTCCTTTGTTAAATCTGTAGTTACTTCATGTTTTATCTGATCTTTACCATATTTGTTTAGAATGTTAATATAACCCCCCCACCCATTTTTATGAAATTTCATTCATAGAAGAAGTGGGACAAATTAAAAAATACCCATGCCAGACTAGACACAGCAGACTTAATGTCCATGATTACCAGGTGAGCGATCTAAGGCCATCCTATCCCAGTTGTTTTTGCAATGTTTTAAAAAAATAATGATGGGAATTTTATGTCGACAACCCTTGATATAAGAGCCGTTTTAGCGAGTAGAGCATCCACAGGCCCTCTTGGGCCTCTTGTTTTTAATAAAATGGCATTTTGATTTTAATAGAATGGCACATTTTTTTTTAAACAAATGCACTTAGATGTCATCTCAGCAAAAGCAAACGGCAAACTCCGTTGTTTTTAGTTACTAAAATGTTTACAAACTTTCATTTAAGCACCATTGACGTTTTTATTTTTACATCCAGCCCCCATTAGGCGAGACATGTGAATACACGGATTTCTTGTATAATTAAACTTTTTGGTAGCATTATATTTTTATAAGCTGGAAAAAAAAAAATTCTTTAGAGTAGGATAAAATTTAGGAATATAGGAATATTGCTCTTGATGTCTAGTTGGTCCTAAGTAAAAATCAGGTTGGCCTAAACTTCAAGATGGCCACCATGTCTAAAAATAGATTTATTAAATACAATTTTGTGGCAACTACTTCTCTAAAACCGTAAGTGGTTTGGTACCTTTACCAAAATGACTTTTATAAACTTTACAGGAATGTTGGTTTTGATGTCCAGTTAGTTCCATTTAAAGTAAAAATCAGGTTGGCCGGAAATTCAAGATGGCTGCCACAGCTTAAATACTCGTTTGTGGCAACTACTTATCAAAAAACATAAGTGGTATTGATTTGGAACCTTTACTAAAATGACTGGCATGACATATAGTTGGTCCTAAACAAAATTCATTGATTCTATGTCAAACATGGATACCTGCGGCCATCTTTTTTTTTAGATAGAGTGATAATAGGAAAAACTTGTGGTGACTACCAGTCTGAAACTATTTCCATAAAACTTCACAGGTTCCCATGGCTGATCAAGCTATCAAAATCTATCAGTAGAGCTTCAAGGTCATTGACCTCTTGTTCCGAGTTCAAACCCTGCTGGTGTCCTAATTATTCTTCGTTTGTTTACATGGGTGCCATGATGAGGATATTTACTGTTGGAGGCTTTTTTGCTGGGGTATGATATCTAGGGACCAGGGTTGTGGGATATTTGTAGGGTGACAAAGATCAAGTTAAAGGATGGATGTATGTAGTAAGACTCAGGTGGGGGTATATGTAAATAGTTTTATAAGCGCATTACTACTGTCTCATTGCAGAGCTAGCTTTTTTGGCAATATCAATAGAGCATCCACTTCACTAAGTTTTCTGAATTTAAACCCTACTCGTCCATTTACAGTTGTTATTGAGAGTGTTGATTCTTACAGGTGGCTGGAGGTATACAGTACTGATTCTACCCAGGAAAAATGGGGTGGTCTGCCTTTGCCGCAAAACAATTGACCGTCTTATATGGCCTGACATGTGCTAAAAATAATGTAAAACCATTCAAACAAATGATTTTAAATGTTGTTTTCTGTTGTGTTTTCCAGGAGGATCTAGTAGCCCTAAGGAATGCCGCTCTAGCTTCTATGAAAAGTGTAAGTATGTCCTCAACTGTTTGTACATTACACATGGTCAATCAAGGCACTCGTTTGGCCATTTTGGGGCAAAATTCCACTCCCCTAAAAGCTGCCTGGTGCCCTGGTCAATGCTGCAACTCACAAGTCTGTCCTTATCAGTCTGTTAGAATATTTTAACTGAAGGAAATGCATTTTCTGAAGCTGGTTTAGCATTGCATTGAACATTATATCTTGGGCATTGTCTTCATTAAATATTTCAACACATGACTACTTACACAAATAATTTTTACCCCAGCCTAGAAAATAAATTATACTATTGAAGATTAAACTGTTTCAATATACATCAGTAGTATATTAAAGTCACGTAAATAACTATGTGTGTGAAAATATAAGCGTTTTTGCAGTATGAGCTTTAAAGGGACACGACAATCTTGCATAGTTAATTCTTGAAGTGTTAATCATTACAATTAGCACCTAAATTTATTAGTCCAATATGATTTTGACTTTAAACATGATCACATATATATAGATACAGTTTTGGCTTTTCAGTTTTTCTTTGTTATTTTGCCATAGGTTTAAATATATTGTTGGTGCAATATATTCAACAGTTAGTAATATGCAAAAAGAATTTGATTTGAAATACTCTTATAATTAATATTAATGTCTTATAGTTATATAATTATTACAGTTATTGTATAAATACAAGTTATGTAGAAAAGTTAACGCGATATCGCAAGTTCAAAAAAAAAGAGTAAAAATTGCCATGTGTCCCTTTAAAAAAAAAGAGTCATAGTTCGGAAAAAAAAGTTTTGATAGATTTTCAGATTAAGAATAATCATATATAAATGCCTGCAAAGTTTCATTCGTCTATGACAATTCTGAAAAAAGTTATTATTTTTTTAGAATTTCCAGTTTGTGTAAATTGTTCGGATTTGGGGCCATTTTCTTAAATACAGGTAAATCGGCCGTCACTATAAAAAAAAAAATCTTGCGTTATTTCAGTGGGTTTTGCTATTGATGTATAGGATATAGTTTGCAAATTAAGACCCTATAGCTTTTGACAGTTTTTATATTTTTTAACTTCCGTATGGAAACCAGAAATATCTGTAAAACGGTTCTATTTATGGCGTCGGGTTGAATATACAGTACAGCTCACGCGAAACCCACACTTTACTCGATTCGCCGAGTTTGGTAGTATCAAGTTCCGAGCGTATTTACGCGGAGTCAGTGTTTGTACTCGGCGAATTCACACGACGAAATTAGCCATTGTCGAGTCACTCACACTCCGAGTTACTCCGCATAGAATCCAATTAACCATGAGTGCACACCTGTGGTGATTTATTATTGGGAAAAAGTCTGAATTTTCCGACAACTCTTCAACTTGTCCGATATCGCACTTGAAAAAGCAATCAGTCGCCAGAAAAAGTACAAACAATGAGACGCTGAGTGCATCTTTTATGTGCAAAGTTGACACGACTGATAAATACAATGAATAAATTTCGAAACAAATACTTATTTCAAACTTTTAATGCATTTTATCACAAGTTTTGTTCGTTTTTGTTGTCCAAAAGTCAGTTTTCCTACCAACATAAATACCCATAATCCTTGGCCATGTATGTATCTTTTAACAAGGCGGCACTTATAACGGGTTTATGACCCGGAATTCTTTTAATCGCACTGTCTGTCCGTCCGTCCGGATTCTGTCTGTCTGTCCGTCATTCCGAAGTTCGTGTCCGGACCGTAACTTCACAACCCCTGCAGGGATTTTTAAATAACTTGGCACAAGTGATCACCATAACAAGATGATGTGTCGCGCGCAAAATCCAGATCCGTACCTCAAAGGTCAAGGTTACACTTGAAGTTTATAGGTAAAAAACAGGTACGTAATTCCGTGTCCGGACCGTAACGTCACAACCCCTGCAGGGATTTTTTAAATTACTTGGCACAAGTGATCACCATAACAAGACGATGTGTTGCACGCAAAAACCAGGTCTTCAAGGTCAAGGTCACACTTGGAGGTCAAAAGTCAAATTGTGTCCGGTCAATAACTCTGGCATTCATGGACGGATTTTCAAATAACTTGGCACAAGTGCTCACCACAACCAAATGAGGTGTCGTGCACAAATCCAGGTCCATGGCTCCAAGGTCAAGGTCATACTTAGAGGTCAAAGGACACTTCGGGGGCATTTATCACTTGCAGTGATATATTTTGTTTCTGATTATTACTGACTAAAGAACCCATCGATGTTATAATAAATAGCAGAATAGTAAAATTTGTTACAAAGAAAGACTAATTAAAAACATAACTATAATTTCCAGTATAATAATTACTAATTGAATGTTATGTTCAGTTGCCGCGAAGCTGGTAAATGGAACCGCCATATAACTGTCGTGACCCAGTATACATAATCCGGGCATTCAAATTTTCCCACATCCGCTTTTCTGAAACAAAACAAAAGTCTTCTGCTTCGATTTTTAGCTCGAATCAGCAGAGCTTATGCCGTGGTGCGGCGTCCGTCGTCCGTCTGTCTGTCCGTAAACTTTTATTTGTAGCGACTACTCCTCTGAAACTACTGGATGGATATTCATGAAACTTTACAGAAATGTTGCCATGATGTCTAGTTGATCCTAGCAAAAATTCATGTTGATATGAAATTTAAGATGGCTGCCAAAGCTAAAAATAGATTTTTAAAATACAAGTTTGTAGCGACTACTTCTTGAAAACTATAAGTGATATTGATATGAGACTTTTTCTAAAATGATCAGCATGACATGATGTTGGTCCTTGTCAAAAATCGTTTTGATTCGACGTTAAACATGGCTGCCAGTGGCCATCTTTGTTTACACAGAGTTATATAGTAAAAACTTGTAGCCATGGCTAAAAATAGATTATCAAAATACAAGTTTGTAGCGACTACTTCTTGAAAACTATAAGTGATATTGATATGGGACTTTTTCTAAAATGATCAGTATGACATGATGTTGATCTTTAAAAAACAAAAAAGAAGTCATAGTTCAAAAAAAAAGGTAGATAGATGTTCATATTAAGAATAATCTTATATAAATGCCTGCAAAGTTTCATTTGTCTATGACAATTTTGAAAAAAGTTATTAATTTTTTAGATTTTCCAGTGTTTGTAAATTGCTCGGATTTGGGGCCATTTTCTTAAATACAGGTGAAACGGCCGTCACTATAAAAAAATAATCTTGCATTATTTCAGTGGGTTTTGCTATTGATGTATAGGATATAGTTTGCAAATTAAGACCCAATAGCTTTTGACAGTTTTTCTTTTTTTAACTTTCGTATGGAAACTAGGTAACTTCAGAAATATCCGTAAAATGGTTCTATTTGTGGTATCGGGTCGAATATGAACATAAATTATTTTTTTTCATTTTAGAATTGGAATCAATATATTAATATTGGAAAGGAACTGCACATGGTTCTTTATAATTAAGTTTCATTCTGGTAACTGTCTTATTTTTTTAAATATTGTTATTTCAGTGAATGCGGACCAATGACGATTCAAGCTTTTTTAAGCTTTTCTCATGAATTTGGAACACATCAAACATGGACTTTATGCGAGCAGTGTTTAAGTTAGAGCCTTCAAACTTACAGATACTATAGATCTAAGGTAGGCGTTAACTTGTATATTATCTTAACGGTTAAATCTGCAGGAATGGTTCCATATAGGACTTGAACTGGGAACCAGGGGGTCAAAATGGTAGTTGCCGAAATTAGTCCCATATACAGTTGACAGTAGAGTTATTTGAGATGCTGTGTGAATGGATGCACATCCACAGGTAGTGTAGATTACTATTTGTGTGTAGAGAGTAGATTCCCAGATATTTTGCTGCAAGAATCAGGTTAATCAGAGCTGAGGCAAGTGAATGACACTACTTTTTGTGAGGTAAGATTTGTTTGTGTTCTTCGTCAGATTTGACCTGAATTCGTCATAATCGATACCTACTTTCACTTTGAGCAAAATTCTGAAGTTGAAAGCCGAAATGGAGCTTGATTTTTTGCTATGTCTGTGTTGTGCTGACTTTGAAGATGGTTTACTGACAGTTTCAAGTATGAAGGAGTATGATGGCATGTGTGACACCATTTAAGGCTATAATGTAAGTCTATGGGAAATTAATGGTGGTCCAGTTCCATATAGTTATTTAGTAAAAACTTGTAGCGACTACTCCTGAAACTCCTTAACGGATTTTCATGAAATTTCAAAGGAATGTTGCCCTTAATATCTAATTGATCCTAGTAAAATTTCAGATCAGCCGGAAATTCAAGATGGCCACCATGGCTAAAAATAGATTTATCAGCATGGCATGATGTTGGTCCTTGTTGAAAATCTTTTCTATATTAAACATGGCTGCCAGCGACCATCTTTGTATGTAGTTAAAACTTGTAGCGACTACTCCTCTGAAACTAGACGGATTTTCATGAAACTTCACTGGAATATTGCTCTTGATATCTAGTTGATCCTAGCATAATTTCAGGTCGGCCTGAAATTGAAGATGGCCGCCACAGCTAAAAATAGGTTTTTAAAAGAAGTTTTTAGCGACTACTTCTTGAAAATTATAAGTGATATTTATATGGGACTTCTTCTTAAATGATCAGCTAGAAATGATGTTGATCGTTGTCAAAAATCATTTTGATTTGACATTGAACATGGCTGGCAGTGGCCATCTTTGTTTACATAGAGTTATATATGTAGCGACTACTCCTTTGAAACTACTTGAAGGATTTTCATGAAACTTCACAGAAATGCTGCTGTTGATGTGTAGTTGACCCTTATAAAATTTCAGGTCGGCCCAAAATTCAAGATGGCCACCATGGCTAAAAATAGATTTAAAAATAAATAAAATTGTAGCGACTACTTCTTGAAAACTATAAGTGATATTGATATATATAGGACTTTTTCTAAAATGATCAGTTTGACATGATGTTGGTCCTTTTTGAAAATTATTTTGATTCAACATTAAACATGGTTGCCAGTGGCCATCTTTGTTTACATAGAGTTATATATGAAAACTTCTAACCACTACTCTGAAATTACTCGGCAGATTTTCATGAAACTTCACAGGAATCCTGATCTAGCTTTCAGAACCTGCCAGTAGAGCTTCAAGGTCATTGACCTCTTTTTTAATTATGACTCGAATGAACATTTTGATGAAGGGATTACAGTGTATATACTGTGGGGCTGGGTGTGTGTGGGGGTGGTAGGGAAGCGAGGTATTCGGTCAAATATCTATTTTTCTTTCTCAATAAAATATATTGTTTTTAGGAATATCAGTATATTTTGCTCCAGAGTCACCAAGGGACTCGGGGATAGCGGTCGAAAGTTCAAAAACACGAATACCCTTAACATTTTTTATTCATTTACAGTGTCCTACATGTATACAGAAAAGCATAAATAATACTATTTCTGATCTGAGTATCAAAGAACAGTCAAAACCGCTTGGCCAATTTTGACCAAACTTCACAAGGATGATTGTTAGATAAATGCATTTTAGATTTTGTTAAAATTAGGTCAGCGCAATATCCAAGATAGCCGCCATTACCATATATGGTTGAAACATTAAAAAATCTTCTTCCACAGAACCACTGGACAGATTTCAACAGTTTTTCTTTTAAAATGATCGCCAACGCCTAGGTTAGCAAGTTTATTCAAATGAAGTCCCAGGAGTCAAAAATGGCCGTGCCCCGGGGGTCCAAAGTTTGTATAATGAGATTTTGCATTTTTTTCATAGACATATAGGAAAAAATCTTCTTCTCTGAAACAACAAGGCATAGTGCTCTCATGTATTACTTGTATTACTTGTAGCATCAGCTTTTGGTCCTCTACTAAGTTTTTTCAAATGGTGACCCTGGGGTCAAATTTGGCCCCGCCCCGGGGGTCACAGTTTTACATAGACTTATATAGGAAAAAAAATTCTTCTTCTCTGAAACTACAAGAGCCAGAGGTTTAATATTTTGCATTTACTATAAACTTATGGTCCTTTACCAAGTTTGTTCAAATGGTGACCCTGGGGGAAAATTTGGCCCCGCCCCGGGAATCACAGGTTTACATAGACTTATATAGGGGAAAAATCAAAAATCTAATCTGAAACTACAAGAGAGAGAGGTTTAATATTTTGCATTAGCTATAAGCTTTTGGTCCTCTAGTCCTCTCTGGTATGTTCAAATGGTGATCCTGGGGTCACATTTGGCCCCGCCCTAGAGGTCACATGTTTTACAAAGACTTACTTAGGGATTTTCTTTTAAAAAATCTAAGAAACAGCATGGTCAATTTTGACCAAACTTCACATGGATGATCCTTAGGTGAATGTTAAAATTAGGTTAACACGACATCCGAGATGGCCGCCATAGAAAAATCTTTAAATTACTTCTTGTACACTGGGAAGCTAAGGCCGTGGGTTCAAAGCCCATTAGAGTTTTTTTTTTTTTTTATTCATTAGCTCTACTGGCCAAAGGCCAGGAGGGCTTATGCGATCACTTTTCGTCCGTCCGTTCGTCCGTCTGTCTGTTAGCAATTTTATAAAATCGACATCTCCTCTGAAACGGCTTCAAGGATTTTAATCAAACTTCATCACAATGTTACTTGGGAGGTCCCCTCTCAGATTTGTGTTTTTTGCGGTCACCAGTCATCCAAGATGGCCACCATGGCTAAAACTAGGTCAAATTTAAGTAAATTTCAAACGACATCTCCGAAACCACTTATTCCATTCTTGTGAAATATCATATACATGTTCCTTGGGTTGGCCTCTTATCAAGTTTGTGTTTTTCGTTATCGTCGAATAATCAAAATGGCCGCCACGGCGACTCAAAGTTTACATAGTTATATAGGAAAAGGTTAAAAATGACATCTTCTCTGAAACCTCTTGAAGGATTTTGATGAAACTTAATCACCATGATATTTGGGATAGTCCCTCTCAGATTTGTGTTTTTCGCGGCCGCCAGTCATCCAAGATGGCCGCCATGGCCAAAACTAGGCCAAATTTAAGTAAATTTCAAACGACATCTCCTCCGAAACCACTTATACCATTCTTGTGAAATATCATATACATGTTCCTTAGGTTGGCCTCTATGAAGTTAGTGTTTTTCGTTATCGTCGAATAATCAAAATGGCCGCGACGGCGACTCAAAGTTTACATAGAGTTATATTAGAAAAGGTTAAAAATGACATCTTCTCCGAAACCGCTTGAAAGATTTCGATAAAACTTATTCACAATGATATTTGGGATAGTTCATCTCAGATTTGTGTTTTTCGTGACTGACAGTCATCCAAGATGGCCACCATGGCTAAAACTAGGTCAAATTTAAGGAAATTTCAAACGACATCTCGAAACCACTTATTCCATTCTTGTGAAATATCATATACATGTTCCTTGGGTTGGCCTCTTATCAAGTTTGTGTTTTTCGTTTTCGTCTAATAATCAAAATGGCCGCCACCCCGACCTAAAGTTTACATAAGAGTTATATAGGAAAAGGTTAAAAATTACATCTTCTCTGAAACCGCCTGAAAGATTTTGATGAAACTTAAGCACAATGATATTTGGGATAGTCCCTCTCAGATTTGTGTTTTTTGCGGCCGCCAATCATCCAAGATGGCCGCCATAGCTAAAACTAGGTCAAATTTAAATACATTTTTAAATGACATCTCAGAAACCCCTTATTCCATTCTTGTGAAATATCATATACATGTTCCTTGGGTTAGCCTCTATCAAGTTTGTGTTTTTCATTATCTTTAAATAATCAAAATTATCCAAAATGGCCACAACGATAACCCAAAGTTTACATCGAGTTATATATAGGAAACCTGTTTCTTGGGTTGACCTCTATCATGTTTATGTTTTTGAATCACATCATGCAAGTAGAGCGTCTACAGGCTCTCTTGGGCCTCTTGTTAGCTCTACTGGCCAATGGCCAGCAGAGCTTATGGGATGGTGTGTTGTCTGTCGTCCGTCTGTTTGTCGTCTGTCGTCCGTTAACTTTTCTTCAAACAACTTCTCCTCAGAAACCGCTTCGCTAATTTTGACCAAACTTCACATGGATGATCCTTAGATTAATGCTTTTTAGATTTGTTAAAATTAGGTCAGCGCTACATCCAAGATGGCTGCCATTACCATATATGGTCGAAACCTTAAAAAATCTTCTTCTCCAGAACCGCTGGACGGATTTCAACAGTTTTTCTTTTAAAATGATCGCCAACGCCTAGACTATCAATTTTGTTCAAATAAAGTCCCCGGGGTCTAAAATGGCCGTGCCCCGGGGGTCGAAAGTTTGTATATTGAGGTTTTGCATGTTTTCATATAGACATATAGGAAAAGCCTTTAAAAAATCTTCTTCTCTGAAACCACAAGGCACAGAGCTCTCATGTATTACATGTAGCATCAGCTTATGGTCCTCTACTAAGTTTGTTCAAATGGTGACCCTGGGGTCAAATTTGTCCCTGCCCCGGGGGGTCACAGTTTTACATAGACATATAGGATTTTTTTTAAAAAAATCTTCTTCTAGGAAACTACAACAGCCAGAGGTTTGATATTTTGCATTTACTATAAGCTTATGGTCCTTTACCAAGTTTGTTCAAATGGTGACCCTGGAGTCACATTTGGCCCCGCCCCAAGGGTCATATGTTTTACATAGACATGTATAGGGAAAAACTTAAAAAATCTTCTTCTCTGAAAACTGCAAGAGCCAGAGGTTTAATATTTTGCTGTTGCTATAAGCTTATGGTCCTTTACCAATTTTGTTCAATCTGGCCCCGCCCTGGGTGTCACAGTTTTACATCAATGCTTGTTTTAACTTTTTGAATTTCTTAATTATTATTATTTATTTTTTTAATTTTTTTTTTTTTATTTTTTTTTTTATTTTTATTTTTTATTTTTTTATTTAATTTTTTATTTTTTTTTAAATATTTTTTTTATTAATTTTTTTAATTTTTTTTTTAAATTTTTTAATTTTTTATTTTTTTTTTTTTTTTTTATATATATTTTTTTATTATCTCTACTGGCCAACTTGGAAAACCAGCCAGATCGGACCAGTAATGGCGGAGTTACGGCTCTTGATATAGTTAAAAATGCTATATTTTGCCTCTTTAAAGGGACACTGTCTGTAAGTAAGCAGATATTGAACATAACCAAATAACTGTCTGACTTTTATTCAGTGAAATATATACATGAAAACATGAGCATAGACACTAAGAAGTCTGTAGTAATACATTCTTGAGTTTGAAAAAAAAAAGCTTAAATTATTATTTGTAAATAAAGTGGGACCCACCGTATTTACCTTTTCTGCGATCACGTGACTTCCATTAGCGCATTAGGTTTTCATCATAGTATTTACAACGTAATATGTATAGCCCGCTTAGCTCAGTTGGGAGCTAGGTCGACCACTTTACGTTCACTATTATTACCGCGAGTGTAATTTTAGTTTGGGCTGCGAGTTCAAACGCCCGAAATGGTTCCTCTTTTTTTTTGTACCGCGACTGAATTCCATCAAACAATCCTGCTTTAATTAGTAAATATTCAGTAATGTTTGGTGTGTAATGTTTGCCAACATAATTAGTGTGTGTTTTATAAGCTAAAAGTTACGGACAGTGTCCCTTTAAGACGATAGTCACTCGCTTCATTGATATCATAAGAGCCATATTAGCCAGTAGAGCGTCCACAGGCCCTCTTGGGCCTCTTGTTTTTATTATTGTTTCCTATTTGGATGAGTTTTTCTTTTGTTTAATTTTTCTAAAGTTTGTATATAAAGATTTTGCATGTTTTACATAAGACTTATATAGGGAAAACTTAAAAAATCTTCTGATGAAATTACAAGAGCCAGAGGTTTAATGTTTTGCGTTTGCTTAATAGATTTATGGTCCTCTACCAAGTTGGTACAAATGGTGTACAAATGGTGACCCTTGGGTCACATTTGGCTCCCCGCCCCAACGGTCAAATGTTTTACATAGACTTGTATAGGGAAATACACTCAAGTGATATGAAAACGCAACATGGGAATTTCCGCTATATATTGTATGTACAATATGCTGCTTTTAATCGAATGGTACATGGCTACGTAAGACCTTTCCTTTTGGAAAAATACTAAAACAACAAATAATACAGCAAATAGTATTCCTGCAATGTTTCATTATTAATTTTTAAATAATCCTTCATTTCATCATCATTCAATCAGTTTTTGCGCACAATATGACCTATTTATGTGTCGACGTGCTGTAAAACACCATTCATTCATTCATTCATTCATTCATTCATTGTTTCATTATTCATAGAGTACGCGTTTGGCTCAATCATGTGAGCAAACTTAGGATGCAAAATTTTGCAAACTATTTACGTTAAATACAGTACTGAACTAGCTCAATTTTTCGAAAAGCAACTTCAACATTGATGAAGTTCTTGTTACAAAGTGTAGTGTGATTAAAACGTCTACAACATCACAGTTGTGTCCTTTCTCTAGTTAACTGCAACTTTTTTTTAAAAAAACATCTTGGGATTTCTTTGGAATATTATGTGCAATTAAGTGTGCAGTATATACAATATATAGCGGAAATTCCCATGTTGCGTTTTCATATCACTTGAGTGTACTTAAAAAATCTTCTTTTAAATTGTTAGCATGGAGTTAAATTTTGGTTGAGGGTCTTGTGTTTTGCACGTAAAAAGGTATTGAAAGGAATTTAATGATGGAACCCCTTGATATAAGAGCCATTTTAGCTTGTAGAGCATCCACAGGCCCCCTTGTTTTCTTGTTCTTTATTATTATTAATGATTGCTAATCCCTGGTCTATCAAATTTGCTCATTTGAAGTTCCTGGGGTCAAATATGGCTGCAACCCCTGGGTCCAAAAGTTGTATGTAGAGATTTTGCATGTTTTTACATAGACTTACATAAGAAAATACTTAAAAACATCTTCAATCATCATTTGCGAGAGGACAATTTTTTCATCATTGCAAAGATCCTCATGTGAGCGATTTAGGGCCATTTTGGCCCTCTTGTTTAAGGATGGCCTAAACAGTATGGCCTAAGCAGTAAATCGATAGATACAGGTAGAGACGACAACCATGTTTTGGAATACAGCGTTGTTTCAAGACCAGTTATATAAGGACACTGCATGATTTTAGGATGAAGGATTGTCAGTATTTTCAACCAATAGTAAAAACACCATTTTACTAGTTGAATTAACATCAATCATCATTCCTTTTTATTGAAATTTGACAAAAACAAACTCGTTTTTTCGAACTCGAAGCACTTCCTGTTTTTACCGTAATCCAAAAATGTTGTAAAATTGTCTTCACTGCAAATGATATATTTGATGAAATTTCTCTTTTTTTTTGTCTTTGGATCTTTTGTACAGCGAGATTATTGTGTACACCAATCAATATCACCTTCCACAATGCAAATTGCCCCAGGGCGAATGAAGTTAGAGTTCAAGTTTGATTAAAGTACATGAAATTTGACTTGATATCTCTTATTTTTAAGCGCAGCGGTCTTGATTTTAAAGTAGCGCTCACTTTTAGGCTACGTAGCATTGTGTTTTGGAAAGTCAAGCGCAGCAGCACCGCTGAGCTTAAATGGCCTGTGGGGAGCCCTGCTAAAACAATATAATTTTCTCCGCAACCGTAATTATGGAGCGGGTTCAGGTTTCTCCCACCGGTTGACGAAAGGGCCCGTGGTAGCCAAAAGGCAACCATCAGTAACCATCGGGTGCCGTCGTTAGTTGCCGATGGATAAGATGTCGGTTACCAATCTAACCGCAACTCTAGACATGAGGTAGCCATGGTTTCCTAGTTATGACATAAGTTCAAAATGGCGACGATCATCATCACTGAAACGAGTATTGCTGATAATTTAATCCCAATAAAAATACCGGTGAAGACGTGCCATGTCTACAAACTCAAATGTCTGGTTTTTAAGTATAAAAACGGCAAGTATCCTCAGCCTTTCCATTTTTGTCTCGCCTTTTCGAAGAAAAAAAGAGACATAGGTGTTGCTTTTCCGGCGGCGGCGGCGGCGGCGTCAACATTCAAGTTATGCGTTTAGGTCATTTTCTCACAAACAGTATGCACTAGTTGTACCATGGGTGGAACATCGCAACGTGACAAAGCAAATGTGGAAGTGACCTTGACCCTCCAAGCAAATGGGCAGATAACTTACTGATTTTTAGGTTCAACTTTTGCGTTTAGGTCACTTTTTCACAAACTGTATGCACTAGACCTTTCAAACTTTGCTTATAGTTGTATCTTGGGTGATACATGGCAACATGACAAAGCAAATGTGGAAGTCACCTTGACCCTTCAAGCAAAGGGCAGATAACTTAATAATTTTTAGGTTCAACTTTTGCGTTTAGGTCATTTTTTCACAAACTGTATGCACTAGACCTTTAAAACTTTGCTTATAGTTGTATCTTGACTGGTACATCGCAACGTGACAAGGCAAATTTTTCCGGTTCGTTGATTTTTGATGGAGTTACAGTCCCTTGACATTTTGTTTTTAAATTTCTTGATTATTGTTATTTTTTCTTTTAATTTTCTTATTTCATTATTTTTTTGTTTTAATTTTTGTTTTGGTGTTAACGCCGTGTTAGCAGGAAGCATTGCTGTGCCTACTGCATTTTTTTTCCAGTTCATTGATTTTTGATGGGAGTTACAGCCCATTGACAATTTTTTTAATTTCTTGTCCGCGCTACTCCTTCTAAACGCCTTGTTGGATTTCGACGAAACTTGGCAGGAAGCATCGGTTAGATGTCTATTTGTGCATATTGCACTTTTGTTCCAGTTCGCTGAGTTATGGCACTTTGACATTTTTACTTTAAATTTCTTTGTTGGCGCTACTCCTCCTAAACAGCTTATTGGATTTCTACAAAATTTGGCAGGAAGCCTCAGTATGATGTTTAGTTGTGCAAAGCGTGGAATATCAATAAAATCTTGGACAAGTTCGAAAACCAGCTAGATATTGTTAGTAACGACAGGTTATGGCCCTTGATTTGTTGAAAAATGCTATATTGTATTTTCCTTTGTTAAATCTGTAGTTACTTCATGTTTTATCTGATCTTTACCATATTTGTTTAAAATGTTAATATAACCCCCCCCCCACCCATTTTTATGAAATTTCATTCATAGAAGAAGTGGGACAAATTAAAAAATACCCATGCCAGACTAGACACAGCAGACTTAATGCCCATGATTACCAGGTGAGCGATCTAAGGCCATCCTATCCCAGTTGTTTTTGCAATGTTTTAAAAAAATAATGATGGGAATTTTATGTCGACAACCCTTGATATAAGAGCCGTTTTAGCGAGTAGAGCATCCCTCTTGGGCCTCTTGTTTTTAATAAAATGGC
Organism: Cyrtodaria siliqua; assembly: GCA_037043455.1. Lineage (NCBI taxonomy): Eukaryota > Metazoa > Mollusca > Bivalvia > Adapedonta > Hiatellidae > Cyrtodaria > Cyrtodaria siliqua. Next base: position 177,302 of record JAWPHD010001609.1, read on the forward strand.
ATTTTGATTTTAATAGAATGGCATTTTGTTTTTAAACAAATGCACTTAGATGTCATCTCAGCAAAAGCAAACGGCAAACTCCGTTGTTTTTAGTTACTAAAATGTTTACAAACTTTCATTTAATTAAGCACCATTGACATTTTTATTTTTACATCCAGCCCCCATTAGGTGAGACATGTGAATCCACGGATTTTTTGTATAATTAAACTTTTTGGTAGCATTATGATATATTTTTATAAGCTGGAAAAAAAAAAATCTTTAGAGTAGGATAAAATGGAATGAGATTATAATGTTGCATAATAAACCATAATATTTAGGAATATAGGAAGATTGCTCTTGATGTCTAGTTGGTCCTAAGTAAAATCAGGTTGGCCTAAACTTCAAGATGACCATCATGTCTAAAAATAGATTTATTAAATACAATTTTGTGGCAACTACTTCTCTAAAACCGTAAGTGGTTTGGTACCTTTACCAAAATGACTTTTATAAACTTTACAGGAATGTTGGTTTTGATGTCCAGTTAGTTCCATTTAAAGTAAAAATCAGGTTGGCCGGAAATTCAAGATGGCTACCACAGCTTAAATACTCGTTTGTGGCAACTACTTATCAAAAAACATAAGTGGTATTGATTTGGAACCTTTACTAAAATGACTGGCATGACATATAGTTGGTCCTAAACAAAATTCATTGATTCTATGTCAAACATGGATGCCTGCGGCCATCTTTTTTTTTAGATAGAGTGATAATAGGAAAAACTTGTGGCGACTACTTCTCTGAAACTATTTCCATAAAACTTCACAGGTTCCCATGGCTGATCAAGCTATCAAAATCTATCAGTAGAGCTTCAAGGTCATTGATCTCTTGTTCCGAGTTCAAACCCTGCTGGTGTCCTATTTTTTCTTCGTTTGTTTACATGGGTGCCATGATGAGGATATTTACTGTTGGAGGCTTTTTTGCTGGGGTATGATATCTAGGGACCAGGGTTGTGGGATATTTGTAGGGTGAAAGATATCAAGTTAAAGGATGGATGTATGTAGTAAGACTCAGTTGGGGGTATATGTAAATAGTTTTATAAGCGCATTACTACTGTCTCAGGGTTTCCCCCAGGAATTTGGGAAGGCATGTTATTTTGTGAAAGTACATGGAGCGCGTGGGGGAGGGTTTGTGGAGGGGGGTAACCCTGTTGCGAAGGTTCGATTTTTTTTTTATATTAGGGGTGGTGTATATCAACGGAGAGACATTTTAATTGACATTTAGTGTTACTTTAATACAACAAAAACAGAACTGATTCACAACACAACTTCTAAATAAATAGTCAAATTCACTATTTATTTATTTTTTCAAACACTTTGTGCTTGCCACAGATGGTCATAAATGTCAGAATTATTCGGGTCTATCCTCATGTTTTCACTGTTCATTTCGCTGTTATTTGGTTATGCTCAATAATCTGCTTTAATACTTAGAAAGTGTCACTTTAAAGTTTGTTGTTATATTTTTGTACTTAAAAAACATAACAATATTCAATATTGAGAAAGTAAGAGTTTAAGAAAAAAAAAATCTTTTTTTTTTACCCCACCCACTCCACCAAATATTGGGCGCGATTTTTTCAAAAACGGCCGTGCAACGACGGCTGCACGGATGGCTGGCTTATAACTTCCCCTCTGAAAAATAACCGATAATATGAATCAAATTGAGTAAGATCGTACAATAGTATGAATCTAATTGATGACGAAGTACGAAATTTCGTAGGAGTTGTCGTTCTTGAATTCATTCTATTTTTAGAAGAAACAAACCTTGATAAGTCTGCATTCGAGAAAGAAATGTGTTTTGTTAACTTGAAAAGCACCCCATCTTGATTAAAAATGTTTGAGACCCCCAGTCTGCGAAATTAACTTTTGGACCTCAGGTTGTCCTTCGGGCAACCATTTCATCAACATTTGGTTGCCCGAAAGGAAAAGTGGTTGCCCGAAATGTTTCTTTTAAAAACTGAAGGCTTTATTACTCTAATGATATATGTAAACAAAGCAAAACATGATGTCTTCACAATATTTATTCATTATTCATTCTTTTAATTTGTACACAAAGAAAGAAGATTGTCTATGTCCTTCTCTGAAAAGTTTGTGGTACTTGGCTATCGCATGTGCCATTCTAAATTTAATAGCAAGTCGGGAATAATCTGCCTGTTTCAGCTTGTACAGGGCAGCAGCAGCAGGGCTTTCAGAAACATATGGCACACTTTTCTGTAAAGCTAATTTTACATGTTTTTTTGCTGTTCATGTTTTTTTTATAGTCTCAATCCAAATGCTAGAACACCCCTTTACAAAGGAACCATCAGTGTCTAATCCGGATTCTGTGCACCAAGTGCACTGCATTTTACCATTTAAGCCACTCGACAACCAACTTTCCAAGAAGAAACAATTTTGTCTCTTGTGGCTTCGCAACGCTTACTTGATTCTTGTTTGGATTATTTTCATTAGTTTATTCACTGGTTTACCAGCACTGGTTAACCAGGAATGGCACCCGTCACGTAACGCAACATTGACATTTTGTGACAACCGGAAACACGTTTTTAACCGACGCATGCGCTAAATTAGCATATTGATGTTTATTTTATTCTTGTAACTTTCCGTTGTTCTATCGATCGGAACTCTTCGCAAATTTCCGTACTCGGTAAATGTGGATTCCCAAGTGACGGAATCAGACGAAGCAGTTCGATTGGTTGCTCTATACAAAATAAAGAATTCGGCAAAATCCGAAAAAAAAGAGGTCATGACGTGTTGTGACCTTCCATAAAGGGATACAATTAATTGATCAATTCCTCATAGCGTCACCTCAATGAAATCGTGTTTCCTGTTCGACTTTCATACTTTTTTTTGTTTTTAACATTTTATTTGAATATCAAGTGTACAAACATTTATATACCATACATATATATAGATGCATTATAGTCTACCTGCTCCTATAGTAAATTATAACTTCAGTAAATATGTGGAATGGATTTAACTTCCTTCCAGTTGTAAATAAAAGCAGTAGAACTAATGTATCACAAACATTTTACACAGCTTATATCACAACATATTTTGAACTGCATTCCACCTTGATTTAATTGCATTAGATTTGTATAAGGGGTACATATATGTTGAGAATAGTTCCATAGCTCTGTAACTTTTCACTTGTTCTAAAAATATCGTATAGTTAGGTAGACATTTTCTCAGTTTGCAAGAATAGACATACTTCTTATAGATAAGCACAACTAAATACAAAATATAATCAATATCTGTTGAGCATGGTGTGCCAAGAAAAATGAACTCCGGTTTTAATTCTATTGAAATATTGCATTTTTCAAATAAATCACTAAACTTTATTAATATATTTTTGGCTGATATACATTCATAAAATAAATGCAACAATGTTTCTTTGGAATTATTACAAAATGTGCAAAGTTCAGTTTCAGACATTCCACATTTATATAATCTTGCATTTGTGAAAATAATTCGATGACTAATTTTAAATTGTAAGGATTGAAGATATGAGTCATCTGTTATACGGAAAGGTTGCGTATATAGAATTGCCCAATCTTCACTAGTCAATGCGCATTCCAAATCTGCTTGCCATTTCATTTGAGAATTATTTGGAATTTAAACTACTGACTTCAAAAATTGAGGATAGAATATTTGATTTACCTTTTTAGTTGTTTTAAGTTTACTAACATTTTTATTTATTGGATTCTCGATCTTATTATTATTTCTCATGCATGCTTTCCAATCAGCTGGAATTGCACTAACTAATCCTGTATAAATTAAAAAAGGAATGTTAATGTCATATTTTGTGGTAAAATGTTCAAAAGATAAAAACATACAATTGTCATCAACAATGTCATTTATGAAAAATATATCTTTTTTACATAAGTCTTTATAAAATACCGTTCTGTTGTTAATTTTTATATTTGGGTTGTGAAAGAGTGGCTCCGATAGAATATCTTCAACTGTATTAACAGCATTTTCCTGTATTAGCACCCAAGACTGGAATGCATTTTTCCAAAAGCTATTCATTTCATTACCAACTTTTATGAGCCCTTCTTTATGAAAATGCCAAACTCTGTATCCACCGTTTTTTTCTAAATCGTTTAAAATAAGCGTTTTCCATGGTGCGAATTTGTCAGTGTCTAAAATCTTTTGTATCCAAGATAGTTTAAGTGAGTGACTAAGTTATTTAATGTTTGGGATCTTTAATCCACCTTCTTCAATAGTGTTCATCATCACATTACGTTTTATTTTATCTGGTTTACCTGACCACAGAAAATCGAACATCGCATTTTGAATGTTGCGATATACTTGTTCGGGTGGATCAGGCAAGACAGTGATACATTGAATAAGTATTGGCAGGGCAAGTGTTTTAAAAATAGTTGTTTTACCTATTAAGGATAAATTTCGAAACGACCAATCATTTATCAATTTTTTTATTTTATCGAATTTACTATGAAAATTGTGAACCACATAGTTGTCGTTTTGCAAATTGTATTCTATTCCTAAAACTTTAAAAGAACCACTTTCATTCCATTTTACCGGTATGCATGTGTTTACATCCTTTTTTATGTCCGATCCAAACAATTTCAGTTTTATCAAAGTTTGCTTTTAGTCCAGAACATAACGAGAATTTGTCAACAGTTTCTAGAGTAGTATTCAGTGACTTTACATCGTCGTCAAGGAAAAGGGACGAGTCATCTGCATATTGATTTATAAGGTATTCTGAACCGTTTCTGACTTTCATACTTAATATAGCTTTGCGCTTTCAGAAATGTTGGTTGTCCAATCGGACAACCAAAGTGTGAACACGTGGTTGTCCTGTTCGTAAATTAGTTGTCCCGGACAACCGCTAATTTCGCAGACTGGGTCACCCCATCTTGATTGATTTATTTCAGATACCCCCCATTCCCCACAACTCAATTGTTTTGTGTGAGATTTACCCACCCACCTGTAGATTCGATATTCCGGAGTTAGGACGGTGTTTTGGGAAAGGCACCCTACCATGTATTTTCTATAAATCGCCGTCCACTACCCCCTGGTATGTTTTAATGGAATAGCCGTTACATACAAATTCTTGCAGAATGAAACAATCATGTTTGTTTCTCGATCATAAACATTCATTTTCGGCAATTGTTCTACTCAACTCAACACATGTCCCTCATCAAAAAAGCACCGTGTCCTAATTACTCAACACTAACAAGTGTATACAAAGGTCATGGGTCAGGTCACAGGTGGCAATCAGCAGTCTGCTATCGCGAATGATTGGATGATAGCTTATTTAGTGGGAGCGACAGTAAACCTGTCAATCAGATTCAGGCACGCGCAGGACTGCAATTGTTTCAAGTGGCATAATGCTTTGGGATTTAAGGGATGTCGCGGAGATCTAAGGATGTCGGAAATTCGCCGCCAGGCATTAAAGCATGTCGCATGCGACATCCGATATAGGTCTGGGGGAAACCCTGCTGTCTCATTGCAGAGCTAGCTTTTTTGGCGATATCAATAGAGCATCCACTTCACTAAGTTTTCTGAATTTAAACCCTACTGAGTGTCCTGAATTGTCCTCGTCCATTTACAGTTGTTATTGAGAAAGTGTTGATTCTTACAGGTGGCTGGAGGTATACAGTACTGATTCTACCCAGGAAAAATGGGGTGGTCTGCCTTTGCCGCAAAACAATTGACCGTCTTATATGGCCTGACATGTGCTAAAAATAATGTAAAACCATTCAAACAAATGATTTTAAATGTTGTTTTCTGTTGTGTTTTCCAGGAGGATCTAGTAGCCCTAAGGAATGCCGCTCTAGCTTCTATGAAAAGTGTAAGTATGTCCTCAACTGTTTGTACATTACACATGGTCAATCAAGGCACTCGTTTGGCCATTTTGGGGCAAAATGTCACTCCCCTAAAAGCTGCCTGGTGCCCTGGTCAATGCTGCAACTCACAAGTCTGTCCTTATCAGTCTGGTAGAATATTTTAACTGAAGGAAATGCATTTTCTAAAGCTGGTTTAGCATTGCGATTGAACATTATATCTCTGGCATTGTCTTCATTAAATCTTTCAGCACGTGACTACTTACACAAATAATTTTTACCCCAGCCTAGAAAATAAATTATACTATTGAAGATTAAACTGTTTCAAAATACATCAGTAGTAAAAGTACACTACCTCCCCCACCCAACGTCAACTTTATGTTTTTGCATTAAAGGAACACATGCAATCTTGGTCTATTTATCAAGCATTAAAATTAGCACCTGGATTTATTATTCAAGTATGATTTTCGCTTTAAACCAGCTTGCATATATTTTAATTAAAGGTAACCATTCAATACCTTTTTGCTGTTCTACTGTTAGTCAAATATATTGGTGCAATAATAAGCAACATCAAGTGACATAAAGACAAAAAAAATGTACTCAACTAATTATTAATAATGACTTGCAAGTACGCAAGTTATGAAGATAAAACTAATGGGACATTGTGAGTTTTAAAGATATCAAGATCACCCTGTGTCCCTGTAAGCTCTGTTTCTTAATAACCACATGCACTAGAAGAACGAAACTCGGATCATAATTGCATAATGTGTTGTGCATATCAAAACTGCTGAGTAGGTAAACAATTGACCTTGGTGCATTTACTTACAGGGTTCTCAATAGACCTGTAAACGCACATTTTTAAGCGTGGTATGGTTAAATAGTGCGTAGGTCAAATAGTTAACGTAAGAAATGACTATGTGTTTTCTTTTCCTTAGCTTTGTTTTACAGTAACTACTTGTACTAGAACAACCAAACTTAGATCATAGTTGTCTTATGGGTAGTACATACTAAAGCTACAAAGTTAACTAGCAAATGACCTTGATATTTTCAAAACAGTACATAATCACAGCTTATCAATTATGACAATATGTGTAGATTTTGTCTTGCCTTTTCTAAAAAAAAAGAAAGAAGGGACATGTGTTATTTTTTATATTCAAGTTATCGTTTCTAATAGTAAATAAATGCCCCGTAAATACTGCCAGATGTTAACTTTCTAGACGGTTTAAGAACTCAATCACTGTGTTTAAGTTGACAAGATGAATAAAGAGTTATTACCCTTGGTCCGATAATGTGTGATTGACAGACACGGTACTTCATTATAACATACATAACTATTATACAGTTCTATAGTGATTAGTCTATACCAGAATCTACATCACAGCATAGGTTATACATATACTGGTTGTGTACAAGTTATCGTCGTTCCCCAGATTTCGTCATTATCAATAAAACGCTCAGTATTGTGATTATTTTTCGACCCCACTTTACAAATCACTACACACTATCATCAGACGATTGGAGAGGAAAAAATATTTTAGAAATGTTAACATACACTCTCAAACCAACCCGTTTGCCTATATAAATACCGTTATATGGGGGAATCGCGCGTTAATGCGCATGCGCAGGGAAATGCATGCGCAGGAAAATTTCCATTTAAAATAGCTGACCTTTTACGTCGAACCATTGAAACAATTTGACATGCCCAAAAAACTAAAAGCATGTGCTAACAATTTTCAGCCAAGGATGACAACTAGTTCACGTCAATCAATTTAAATTTGCGGACAGTTATTTCCTTTTAAATTATAAACGTCGAAGTGAAGTAAATTGCATCTGATACCTACAGTAGAAAAAACATTTTAAATTGTAGATATCATTTTTTTCTAAATATTTTTTTGTGTATTCTTATGCAATGGTATATTTATGTTTCAATAACTATACACACATTTTCATCATCCCAAACATGGATTATTCGGTATTAAACTGAACATGACGATAACTACTACATTCGGCTCAAACGACCGGCCCAATTCAGTCTATATTTAGTAACGGTCACGTGACACTTGTTACTGAGAATAGGAACTATGTAAACACAGAATATTTCTGGCAAAGGGGTAAGCATCTCTACCGGCAAATATATTTATGAGATGACTTGTTTTGATTTAAATATATTAAAGAATCAACATAAAAATGACGATATCTGGTATACAGCCAGTAATCAAAAAAACACTAAAAGATAAAAACATTGATAATATTATACGCATTGAGTTTCAATGAGTTTATAATACCCTTGCAAAATGATCTTTACAGACACAACCTTGTCCACTCTATAACTCTTGAAAACTTACTACCACACTAACAAAACTATACGGTCCATGATGATGTTGGGGTCAACAGATTCAAGGTCAATGTCACCATGACCTGATAATGACAAAAATCAGTCAGCTCTATAAATCTTCTCGATTTGTTGCCACAAGCGTGAAACATTACAGGTAGACTGTTCATGGTGAGAGTATGACCCCTAAGTTACATTTTGGGGTCGGTATGTTTAAGGTCAAGGTTTATTATATGATCTTAAAATGAAAAACCTCTGCCGCTCTATAACTCGCTAAAAACAATTGTAGCCACACGTATGGAACGTGACATGACTGTAGACTGTCCATGGTGGATGACCCCTATGCATTTTGGGGTCAATAGGGTCAAGGTCACCATGGCCCGATCAGGGGCATAGCTAGACGTTTTTTGATGTGCAGGCCCGGGCATGCTTCCCCGGAAAATTTTGAAAACGTAGGACGTCTCTGGTGCGTTTTGGCGTATATTTAGATATAAATTTAAGCAAAATCACACTTCAAAATTCAACAAATTTACACAGTTATATTTTTCAATCATGCATGTGAAAATTATGTGCAGGCGCGGGCCTTTTGGCCTAATAGGTAGCTAGCTATGCTACTGCCGATCATGAAAACCCTTGTCCACTCTATTACTCTTCAAGATCTATAGCCATGACACTTCACAGTTACCGTGGTCCCATCTGGGGTATATATATATATCAGTTTGCCCTTCCGGATGACAGTTTTATTTTTGTCGTCTTATCAGTGTCCAGTTTGGGAAAAAGAAACAAGCGTATTTCTCATTTTGGGAAAGATGTAAGATTTCATCAATTAAGTAAATATGACAATACTATGCTTTATTTATATTTTCATCCATTATTTGTTGTAATTACTGACTTCTGGGTCAGAACTAACTTAACAGACAGAAAACGCATTGCCGAATTAATGCTTTAAATTTTCTCCAATACTGAAATACTACTGCTTTCTGATTTGGAACATTTTCTGCCACAGTTGGGAAAAAAAAGCAGTTAAGTTTTCAATTAACATGTCGCCAGTACTTAGATATCTCCGCCCTTTTGTTGATGTCGGAGTATATTGGCAATAGGTTATATTATAACTTAGTTGCACGTGCTTTATTATTCCGATACACATGCTGTTGTTTGTCGGAGGTATCGTTTTGGTTTGATTGGTTGAAATGGATAAATGATTGACAACTGGCGACATGTTAATTGGGAAGAGGCCTGTAAAAGGCCTGTAAAAGGCCTCTGTTACATAAGGTAAAAAGCCCTGTGACTTTATAGACACCAATGGCACTCAGAAATTATCAGAAATGGTTGTATTGCTGCATGACACTGTATTTAGTAGTAACGCTTGTACTGCACTGTATGGCTATGTCACCAATAACATAAATCATCACTACTAACTAGAGTCACTCATCTCGCTTTAGACCTAAAACTAGTTCGCAACATACTTCTGATTCCGCATTATTCATGGACAGGGTAACAAATCAATGAGCTTGTTGTGTCTGTCGCCTAATAATGATCTTGTTATTAATTAGAATCAGTGCAGTGGGTACACATCTCCACCATTAAGCTCATGCGGAGAGTTGTAGTTGTTTGTGGATCTTGATGTGTGGGCTCAATTATTCCAAACAATGCTATTCACTGCCTTTCATTGGTTAAATTGAATCATATGATCAGCTTAAGTACATAATAAATCCGTTAATCAATAATTGCAACTTTTCGATAATTGATGATGTTGTAATGAATGGAAATGTTAAGGTTTCTAGTTTTGAAGACAGTAGTGAGAGATTGAACATTGCGAAAAACGCGTTCTTAAAGCAACACAATCCATACTTGTGAATTTTAAAAATTTCATATGAAATAACATTTCTTTGATGACCATCCAAAATGCTGGTATAAATTGTGATACATCATTTTAACATCATTTTAGCTGTTATAACATTGCTCCATATTCTACCCTTGATTATGTTTCATGCTAAAAACCATCCTGCAGGGATTCAAGCGAAGGTGATAACCAGTAACCGTTACACCATCAATATTTATTAAATCTCATTGACGCTTAAGTAGGATACTGGTACCTGTACCCAATTAGTACATAGTATATAACTGACATTGCGCCACTTGTTCTGTTCTTGGTTTTTGTTGAGCCCGTTTAGGTCACGACCGGTCTCCGCTATTACATGCGTATCTTGCTTCTTTCTTGCAGGATTTTCTCCAAACTTCACCAGAATATTCCCTATATGCATCTAACATATAGTTCATGTCTGGTCTCTGCTATGACATGCATATCTTGCTTCTTTCTTGCAGCATTTTCACCAAACTTCACCAGAATGTTGCTTATATGCATCTAAACATCATATGCAGAATTTCGGTTCGCTGTGACCTAATTTCAGCAAAATATAGGTCACGTCTGGTCTCCACTCTGACATGCGTCTCTTGTTTTTCTCTTGCAAGATTTTCACCAAACTTAAACAAAATGTTTCTTTTATGCATGTAACATCAAGTGCAAAATTTCAGGTTGCTGGGACCTACTTTCAACAAAACATAGGTCACATCCGGTGTCTTACTATGACATGTATCCCACACTTTTAATCTGTTAATGACATTAATTAAATTAAGCATGTAAGGAATGAATAACTCTTGGGATTGACATTGGTATTGGTCAAATAAAAAATCTGGACTATTTCATAATAGGGCTCGACATGTAGACCATGGCCTTCTAGTATTTAGTACATAAATGACCTTGCACCCGTAGATGATCTCAGTGTTTTATCTACAATTGGCTACATGTGAGTCATTTGACACACCCAGACAAAAAACAATGCGTCAAAATCCAAACATATGCGTCACATTGAAACTGGTGATCAATTCTCAACATTTAAAAAATATATATTATGTTCATTTTTTATTGTTTTAATAATTACACAAAATACCTTTCAAAGTAGTTTATGTAGCCAACTGAAGATAAAACACTGGACTAACTTAGAAGTTAGTCTTATTTTATTTTCATACAAAAAAAACAACAATGAGTTTTTCAGTTTAGCCTCTGTGCACACATGGCAAAACATAAATTCTCCAAATTCATCGCATTCTTTTTCAAAACCTGGCCAGCTGTACGTTCTCAGCCATTGCGGGACACAATTACGTTTTATCTTGCGGGTTACCGTTACCTCGTCCTTTGCTGATTGGGACTCAACATTATTGTTGTTGTCATCAGTGAAGGTTAGAGGCAAACGCGGTCCAAACTGTAATTTTGTTTGTTTTGAATCTGCATTTTTTTTTTTGACATTTTGCGTAGAACACTGACAACATCTCGGAACAACTCATTTGATTGGACATTGCATACAGTTCAGCCAATGAAAATTGTTTCATTGTGCGACAAGTGCGCGTAAATTACACTTATATCGTGAAAATCGCTTATGACTACGTTTATTTTACGGCTCCTTTTTCGGCTGCGTCAGTGTACGTTTCGGCAACAATATTTGTGCGTCAAATGGGAAAATACTGCGTATTTGACGCATGACGCAGGGGTAGATAAAACACTGTCTAAGATGGTAAAGTTGTTCTATTTTATTTAGTGCACAACTGACCTTGCAATATGGATGGTAAGAGTGTTCTATTTTATTTAGTACGCAATAGTGACTTTGTGTCACATGGATGGTAAGGGTGTATTCCAAAACTGCTCCTGTCGATGCCTCATCGTAGCTTATTACATTGACTAGCTTCATTTTGTTTTGCAGAAACAAGCAGACCAGGAACCACAAGGCATACAAGTTCTCAGTTCTGTGAAGTCAGTCAGCCAGCCATACCAGGTAAACACTATAGAGTAATATAGAAATGTCACTAAAATCTTCTCAAGAATCATTTTACAGATTTTGTCCCAAACAGTATGTATGGGGTTTTCCGTCGCTTATAACTATCATATTGTAGCAGTGAATTTCAACTTTAAAGTGCTGCGACATTGGTAATAGTCACATTATACTGAACACGCTCTACCATTGTTGTCACCTGTGTAGCATGGCAGACACTTAGGGATCGTCATCGTTCGTCACACTTTTAATATGCAACCTAACCTTGGCCATAATTGAAAGTATATGACCTATGTTCATGAAACTTTACACACATCTTCATCTTAACCAAAGGAATGTTGTTACACATGTTCAATAACTCAGACATCTTGGCAGAGTTATGCCCCTTTTCATAAAACTTTAACCTGCACATAGCCTAGCTCATAACTTGGCAAAATATTGATGTATGGTCATGAAACTTTATACAGTTCTTCCTTATCAATTATCCAATGCAGATGAAGGATTGCACTCCCTGTCTTCAAACTTTATAATTAGATTGTACTTGCTGCAATAAGCACACGGCAGGCGACACAAGTTTTCCGTTGAACACCCTTCTAGTTAAAACATATATTTAAGCCATAATAAATTAATTGCTAGTTTCTCCTTCAAACTTATTTTGGGGAGTGAAATTTTATTTTTTATTTTATACGACAAATGGAAAATGGCCTTGGCACAAGGCAAAAATAGTAAAACATACTACTGAGTACTTCCAAGATTGAAAACATATTTTTAATAGTGTGTCATACTTTCAACAATTTTTTTTATTAATTTTTACCTCGACTGATCAGATCCGTACATCTGTCCGTCTGTCTGTAAACTTTTATTTGTAACGACTACTGCTCTGAAACTACTGGATGGATATTCATGAAACTGTACAGAAATGTTGCCCATGAAGTCTAGTTGATCCTAGCAAAAATTCATGTTGATGTGAAATCCAAGATGGCCACCAAAGCTAAAAATAGCTTTTTAAAATACAAGTTTGTAGCGACTACTTCTTGAAACTATAAATGATATTGATATGGGACTTTTTTCTAAAATGATCAGCATGACATGATGTTGGTTCTTGCCAAAAATCGTTTTGATTCGACGTTAAACATGGCTGCCAGTGGCCATCTTTGTTTACATAGAGTTATATAGTAAACTACTCCTCTGAAACTACTTGGCGGATTTTCATGAAACTGAATGTTGGTCTTGATGTCTAATTGATCCTAGCAAAATTTCAGGTCGGCCAGAAATTCAAGATGGCCACCACAGCTAAAATTAGATTTTTAAAAAATAAGTTTGTAGCGACTACTTCTTGAAGTTGTAATAAGTGATATTGATATGGGACTTTTTCTTAAATGATCAGCATGACATGATGTTGATCCTAGTCGAACATTATTTTGATTCGACGTTAAACATGGCTGCCAGTGGCCATCTTTGTTTACATAGAGTTATATAGTAAAAACTTGTAGCGACTACTCCTCTGAAACTACTTGACGGATGTTAATGAAACTTCACAGGAATGTTGCTCTTGATGTCTAGTTGATCCTAGAAAAATTTCAGGCTACCGGAAATTCAAGATGGCCACCATGGCTAAAAATAGATTTAAAATAAATAAATTTGTAGCGACTCCTTCTTAAAAACTGTAAGTGATATTGATATGGGACATTTATTTAAATGATCAGCATGACAAGGTGTTGATCCTTGTCGAAATTTATTTCGATGCGACTTTAAACATGGCCGCTAGTGGCCATCTTTGTTTACCTAGATTTATATAGTAAAAATTTGTAGCGACTACTCCTCTGAAACTACTTGACGAATTTTTTTTAAACTTCACAGGAATGTTGCTCTTGATGTCTCATTGGTCTCAGATTTTTCTTAGGTCGGCCGGAAATTTAAGATGACCGCCATGGCTAAAAACAGATTTTTTAAAAAAAGTTTGTAGCGACTACTTCTTGAAAACTAAGTGATATTAATATGGGACTTTTTCCAAAATGATCAGCATGACATGATGTTGATCCTTGTTGAAAATTATTTTGATTCAACATTAAACATTGGCACCAGTGGCCATCTATTTTTACATAGAGTTTGTGTAGTAAAATTTGTAGCGACTACACCTCTGAAATTACTTGACGGATTTTCATGAAACTTCACAGGAATGTTGCTCTTGATGTCTGGTTGATTCTAGCACAATTTCAGGTCGGCCGGAAATTCAAGATGGCCACCACGGCTAAACATAGATTTTTAAAAACAAGTTTGTAGCGAATACTTCTTGAAAACTGTAAGCGATATTGATATAGGACTTTTTCTGAAATGACTGTTTGTGTAAATGTGCCAAGATAAATTCTACTGGCAAAGCATTTATCTTGGCACATTGACACAAACAGTCATTGAAGTTTGTATACATATATTCTAGGTCAAAGCACAGGAAGGCTCTTGATCCTTTTGTTGTCGAGCCTGTTTACGTATCTCGATTTAGCGATCACAGTGTCGTCCAGGTGTATGCGTGTCAGTTCATTATTTCGTCATTAGTCCAGCTGTGCGTCTGATTTTCATTTCTTAATATCTTCTTCGTTACTTGCAGGATTGCAGGAATTTCACCAAACTCCACCAGAATGGTCTTTATATGGATCCTAAATCATGTACACAATTTTGGGTCATTGTGACCCACTTTGAATGAAATATAGGTCACGTCTGGTCTCCGTATGGGTATCTTGCTTCTTTCTCTCAGGAATTTCACCAAACTTCACCAGACTGTTCCTTAAATGCATATTACATCATTTGCAAATTTTTGGGTCACTGTGACATCGTTTTCTACAAATTCAAATTACAACTTAAGATTTGTTGCTAGAAAGGATATTGCCCATTTAACACAACAAACATTCTTAAACATACTTTTGGTTATTCAGGAGTGGTAGTTTGGAACATGATACCCGTTGATATAAGAGCCTCGCTGTCTTTAGTAAAATTTAAGAGTAAATTAAAATCATTTCTTTTAATGAAAAAGTGAAACCTCAGTTCAAATTATAACCTTAATTATGTTACAAAAGTATGAAAATGTTTCTGTCTTGTTGTGATGCATGTATTGTTTTATCTTGCATTATATGCTTACATTGTTATATTTTGTTGATTTAAAGATGGCCATATTGTAAAAAAAGACTTGTGTAAATGCTATGTCTTAATAAGTTACCTTCTTGAAATAAAGTTATTATTATTACCTAACTACAAATTATAGGTCCTGTCCGTTCTCCTCTATGACATGCATCCCCCTCTGTTAATGACATAAATTAAATTTTAAGTATGTAAGGAACATAATATCTCTTGGGATTAACATTGGTGTTGGTCAAATAAAAAATCTGAACGCAATCATAGCTAACAAACGATACACCATTCATGTTAACATTGTATACATTCAACTGGTACCGTAAGCTTCCCGTGAATACTCCCAGCCCAAATGGGCCTTTGTTCAAGGAAGACATCATTTATTAGATGTAATTGTCTTTGAACTAAGAAATAAATGATGGAATGGTTTTCAATGGTATAAGAATACTCTGTATAATAGCTTTATAAATTGTGTAAAATCTAAATATAGAAGGAAAACATGAGATTTGTTTTGGTACTAATGACAATATTGATTTGTTTCCTAGTATATACTATGTAATACCTCACCACATTTTCATTTTGGGACACTCCCTACAATCCAGTCATATTAAATCCACAAACTAGGACATTCTGATTGAGTGAGGAAATGTATGTAAACAGCATATTTCTTCCAAATTGTTTTTTAGCTCAGCTCAGCTCAGCCTTTGGCTCAGGTAAACTAAAAGCCTTCAGCTCAGGTGAGCTAAAACAATTTTTTTTCTGATTTCGCTCCGTACGTTTGTCCGTCCATTCATCTTTCCGTCGTCAAATTAAACTTAAACAACTTCTCAGAAATGGCTTTTCTTCAGTTTTGACCGAATTTCACATGGTCAATATTTACAAATAATTATTAATAAGTACTTGTAAAGTTCAATGCAGATTGTTTTTACATAGGCCAAAAAAAAACACCTGTGTTTCCGGTGGCCCGACCGACCCTATTTTTTTTTTCATTTGTTCTGAACGATGATTTATCACAA
This sequence comes from Cyrtodaria siliqua, assembly GCA_037043455.1. Taxonomy (NCBI): domain Eukaryota; kingdom Metazoa; phylum Mollusca; class Bivalvia; order Adapedonta; family Hiatellidae; genus Cyrtodaria; species Cyrtodaria siliqua. Next base: position 193,433 of record JAWPHD010001609.1, read on the forward strand.
TATATCAAGGTAAACTGACATCACAGAGAAACTTTCAGTTGTATCATCACCTTGTATGGGGTTTATGAGATAAATACATGTAGAATCATACAATATCTTGCTAAAAACAAAAACAAAAAAACGGAAAATACCTACCGACCTACCCTATTTGTTTAGAGGATGCAATAGGAAACACACCTATTCTTTTTTGCCATATTAATAATTGTTGGTTATATTGCACCAAGAATTATTTCAACATGTGTAGAACAATGAAGAAAAATCCACATTGTATTACTTTTTCTTAAATTACAAACAGAATTAAAGGGGAAATAAAATTTGATTAAAATATATTGAGGTGCTAATTTTAATGTCTGAAAAATAGTTCAAGTTTTTCATGTGTCCCTTTAAATAATCATGCATGGCTGTTTTTTTCCACAGGAAGCTGGGTTTGCTTTTCAACCAGAATTTGTTCCTCAGTCAGGCTTTACGCCTCAACCAGGGTTCGCACGAGAGTTTGCTCCACAGCCAGGTTTTGTAACACAAGCTGGATTTGCACCACAACCTGGATTCACACCACAAGCTGGATTCACATCACAACCTGGATTCATACCGCCGCCTGGTTTCATAACGCAGACAGGTTTTAAACCACAGCAGAAACAGTTCGATAATGAGTTGGATGAGGTGCCATACGAGTTCAGGCAGGCTGTGTATGAGCTGCAGGCTCGCAGTCTGGGATCTCAGTGTGGGAATTGTCAACCGGGGTTCCAACGGGGAAACTTCCATCAGGGAAATTTCCAACAAGGATTTCAAAGGGGCAATTTCCAAAAGCGAGGAAACTTTCAGCAGCAGATGGGATCAGGTAGAGGTTGGGGACGAGGACGTGGTTTTAACAGTTATAACAACAACACCTTTGAGCCACCGCCCAAGCAGAGTGCACTTATTGTGATTCAGGTATGAATAAAAATTACAGAGATTTGTATCACCTCTAGTCAGGAATGAATAAGCAATACAATGATAGCTATTTTGTATCGCCTGTATTCAGATTGAATAAACTATACAGAGATAGCTATTTTGTATCGCCTGTATTCAGATTGAATAAACTATACAGAGATAGCTATTTTGTATCACCTCTAATCAGATTGAATAAAAATATACAGAGATGGCTATTTTGTATCACCTCTATTCAGAAATGAATAAGCAATACAATGATAGCTATTTTGTATTGCCTGTATTCAGATTGAATAAACTATACATAGATAGCTATTTTGTATCGCCTGTATTCAGATTGAATAAACTATACAGAGACAGCCATTTTATATCGCCTCTAGTCAGGAATGAATAAGCAATACAATGATAGCTATTTTGTATCGCCTGTATTCAGATTGAATAAACTATACAGAGATAGCTATTTTGTATCACCTTTATTCAGATTGAATAAACTACAGAGATGGCTATTTTGTATCACCTCTATTCAGGTATGAATAAACAATACAGAGATAGCTTTTTTGTATCACTTTTATTATGGAATGAATAAACAATCCAGAGATAGCTATTTTGTATCACCTGTAGTCCGGAATGAATAAACAATACAGAGATAGCTATTTTGTATCACCTCTATTCAGGTATGAATAAACAATACAGAGATAGCTTTTTTGTATCACTTTTATTATGGAATGAATAAACAATCCAGATATAGCTATTTTGTATCACCTGTAGTCCGGAATGAATAAACAATACAGAGATAGCTATTTTGTATCATCTGTATTCAGGAATGAATAAACAATACAGCAATAAATGTGTTGTATCACCTCTATTCCGGTATTAAAGAATAAATAATTACAGAGATAACTATTTTATATCACCCCTTTTTAGGTATGAATAAACAAAATGAAGATAACCAGGCTGAAATTCCCATCTTTACTAATTAAAGAACAATAGCACTGTATGGTATATTTTGCTGTTTGATTATTGTCAAATTGTCCCAAGATATTATTAAAGCACACTAAATTTGATGAAACTCAAATATCATTTAAGGTTATTGTGTAAACAAACAAAAGAATCAAGAACAATAACCGTACAGATTGAATGTGATCGTTATCATACACATTTATAGCAGTGCTTTCATTTACATATAAAGTCAGAATTATAAATTTAAGATTCCATGTTATGATTTTATGAATTTTCAGAAAAATAATGGGTTGAATGCAGAGGAGGTCTACAATGAATCATTCTTTGGTTTTAGCTCGTCTTTTCCGAAGGAAAACAAGAGCACAAGAGCTATTGTCATCACTTGATCGTCGTCGTCGTCGTCGTCATCTGCGTCTCCTGGTTAAAGTGTATGTAAGCTTGTATCTCCCAAACCACATTACATAATGGATTGAAACTTCACACATGTATTCAGCATCATTAGTTGACACCACAAAAACAGGTGATATAACTCTTGCTTTTATTTTGACAGAATTATGGCCCTTTTCATACTCAGAAAACTTGGTTGAAGATTAAATGTAAGCTTGGTTTAAGTTTGTATGTAAGTTTGTATCTTCCAAACCACTTTATACAATAGACTGAAACTTCACACATGTATTCAGCATCATAAGATGACACCACAGAGTCAGGTGACGTAACTCCTGCCTTTATTTTGACAGAATTATGGCCACTTTCATATTTAGAAAAATTGGTTAAAGTTTGTAGGCAAGCAAAGAACTTAACATAATAGATTAAAACTTCACAAATGCATTGGGCATCATAACACAACACCACAGAGCCAGGTTCTATAACTCTTGCATCTATTTAAACAAAATTATGGCCCCTTTTGTACTTAAGAAATTTGGTTAAAGTTTGTATGTAAATTTGTATCTCTCAAAATACTTTACATAATGGATTAAAACTTCACACATGCATTTGGCATCATTAGACAACACCACAGAGGGAGATTCTATAACTCTTGCTTTTATTTTAACAAATTATGGCCTCTTTTATTCTTTGACAATTTGGTTAAAGTTTGTATGTAAGCTTACATCTGCAAAATTACTTTACATAAAGAATTGAAACTTCACACATGTATTTGACTTCTTGTATAGCCCATTTTTTTATTATAATAAAATTATGGCCCCTTTTATACATAGAGATCTTGGTTAAAGCTTGTTATGCTCCCCGAAATTTTCGGGGGAGCATATAGTCGCCGCTTTGTCCGTCTGCCCGCCACACAGTTGTCCGGAGCATAACTCAAAAAGTATTGAATGATATCAAATGAAACTTGAAACATTGATAGTGGGCTATAAGAGGAAGTGCAGAGTGCAAGAACTAATTTTGTCTTCATTCCATTATTACCCTTTGTAATTTTATACTCAATTTTTTTTTCCGAAGCATAACTTCAAAACTACTGATGGGACTGCAATAAAACAACACACTGATAGATGGCAATGATATGAAGTGCAGAGTGCAAGAACTCTGTCTTCATTCAAATTAGAGTAATTGCCCTATGTAATTTTATACCTGGAATTCTTGTCTGGAGCATAACTTCAAAACTACTTATGGGACTGCATATTAAAAACTGATGGGTGATATAAGGCCATATAATAAGTTGAGGATCCATTTCGGGGAGCATCCATCGGTTCTGCGTTCTATGTAATTGATATCAATTGTAATATCACCAAAGTCGAGCGTCTGCACCATTGGCGGTGCTCTTGCTGTTCCATAATTGTAATACGGAAAATACAAGTTATCAAACATGAGTTAGCCCCATTTAAAACTGAAATTGTATTAAAAGTATCATTTCCAAAACACGTGCAGCAACAAATATCATCAGAATTCTAGAACCTGTACAATTTGGGTACATTGAGTATGCTGAAAATTTGTATCAAGTTATAAATTCTAAATGCATTTCCTTCAGTGTGACTATGCAATTCTTGTTCAGCCTACATTTAGAGAATAGCAACGTGATTTTCATGCTTTGTTTACATTAGTAAAACAAACTACGTTTATTATTTGGTGGAATATATAGATATTAATCAACATTGTTTTTGTATTATGATTCCCAAGGGAAGTTTACATCTATCGGTATAGAAATGAGTGTCGATAAGTAAAAGTGTTTTTACCAAAAACACCCAAGGCACTTATGCCCTAAAATATGAAACAAATTTTGATTAAACTGTATATATTACATTTCTTTGGATAAAATTAATTGTTTGTATGATGTTTTACGTCATTTTCAACACATGTCAGGTTATATATGACGGTCGATTTTTTTGTGGTTGAGGCAGACCACCCACTTTTCCTGGGTAGAACCAGTACTGTACACCTCCCGCCATCCATAAGAATCAACACTTCTTCACAAGTCGAGCTCCCAGTGGGATTCGAACCCGCAGCGCCGCAGCGGTGAGAGAAATTAAACTAGCCTAACATTTATTTCTAGCTTCAAAACTGTTGTTTGCATGGCTAGTGGGAATAAATAATTTGCTATTAGGACTAGAAAAATATTCCTTGTAGAAATGTAGGCAAACAGTGTATTAACCAGCCAACTATGCAGATGTCTTTTACACGGCCGTTGAAAATTGCAGCCTATATTTGATAGGGTGTGTGGGTTAAAAAAAGAAATTTTGTTTTTGTTTTTTATTTAATTTTACACTTGCACCTTAGTGTTATGCTTGGAATATATTATTGAAGAAAATGATTTAAAATGTACCATTTTCACCTTTATCTGAAAAAGAAAACAAATCCCAGAGACACCCAATTTCATTAAAATCAGACCCTTCATCACGCTACGATACTTACGCTACTAAGGATCTGACAACACTGCATTGGAGGTCATGTCAGATTGACCTTACGATTAGCCAATCAGATTTCGGCCAACAAACTTGCTCTGTATAGACTGCTTCACTGTGCATGTCACGTTTCAATAAAACGCTGTGGAGCAGTCTACGCTCGGTATTGAAAGAGACAATGTCCGTAACTTTTTGCTTATAAAACACAAATAATTGCGTAGACAAACATAACACTTCAACAATTATTGAATATTTACTGGAAAAAAAAAAAGATTGATGGAATTCAATAGCAGTACAATTTTTTTTTTTACCGATTTGTGGGATTGAACCCACACCAAAATTACACTCAATAGTCGTCTTTGCTATCAACTGAGCTAAGCAGGCCGGACATACTAAGACTTGCTATTTAGAAAATGTAATGTCGTAATATATATTTTCATAACACGACAGCGCCCCTGATTTTCTTCGTATTCTTGATGCAAAACATGCCATTTAGTGCATTTCTTTGAATTTATCGTGCAATCCACAGCAATAACACACGAAGACTTTTATCTTTATTCGGATATAGATCTATGTGTTTTATGTGGATTTTCATTTGTTCAGTTCACTCGAACGTCATCTGAAGCACATATGAAACACGCGATTTTATTGGTTGAATTTAGTTGATCTTCTCATGAATATTGATTGGATGAAAGGTCGATCTGACGTGACCTCCAAGGCAGTGTTGTCAGATGCTATAGAGCATCAAAGTGTAATTAGGATATGATTTTAATGAAATTGAGAGACACCCACTTGGCGCAGATTGGCTTTAGAAAAAAAAAGTGCACCCCCGTTTACATATTTACACACCCAAGACTGCCTAATACACACCCAACAAAGTATCCAAAATCTGGGCAAATTCATAATATTTATTCATCCAGGGTTTTCCATTTGCTTTTGAGTTTTAAAAGTAGGCGGGTGATTTATAGTTCTTCTGTTGTTGTATTGGTGACTGCTAAAAACAGTCAATCAGGTAGCCGACGATTGAGGTAAATCACCCACCTACCAGCTGGAAAATCCTGCCATCCCCACTGTCCTGCACTACAAAAATAGTCTAAAATTAATGACATGTCAGACATTTCTTAAGCCATTTATTTAATAATTATATCTAAGGAGAGCATCCAATCTCATTAAAATAAAATCCTAATAATGCTTTGATACTCTCCCCTTGTAGCTTATAGTATCGTAGCATGATTAAAGAAGTATCGTAGCATGATTAAAGAAGTATCGTAGCATGATTAAAGAAGTATCGTAGCATGATAAAGAGTCTGATTTTAATTTGATTGGAGAGCATCTGGACCTCCTGTTATCTACAGGCCCCTTATGACCATGTCTTTTTGCAAAGCCACTTTAAAGTAACTTTATTTATACAAACAATACTCCAGTGTTATACTTAAATCACCTCCGTGGCCGGGATAGTAAAGACATTGCATTTAAAACTTTCATGCCTATCTTGCTGTGGGTTTGAATCCCTCTGGGAGCTCAACTTGTCAATTGAGGAAGTATTGATTCTTATGGATGGCGGGAGGTATGCATTACTGCCTCTACCACACAAAATCAGCCATCATATATATGGCTTTACATGTGCTAAAAATTACGTTTAAACACCATTCAAACAAAACAAACTCTTACACTTGAAGGCTGGAGGAGCAGAAGAGAAGGAGAAGCTGAGGGAGGAGAAACCCAAGGAGTCCCGCCCAATTTTGCTACAGCCCCCGGATAAGTGGGTGTCGACAGCTCTACATCAACCAAACCTAAAGGTGAGCACTTAAGAAGGGGTGACGTGGTACATTTTCCATGTTTCTTGAGTCTTAAGAATTACGCTAATGAATACGGTATTCACCAGAAACAAAATCAAGAAATCCTTGAATGAAAATTGATTTATCAGTATATCAGTTCACTTTTATATTTACATTGTAACTAAAGTAAAGATGGGTTTCTGTGTGTATTGTTGAATTAATTTCTAAATAGAGAACGTAAAAACTAACACATGCCTTTCTTTTTTTTATGCCTCCAGTGAGAGAGAATTAACGTAAAAACACACATGGATTGCCTTTCTTTTTTTTTATGCCTCCAGTGAGACCGGGTCCTATTTTAATTGCACCATCCATTCGTTATCCGTTCATCTGAACCATTCTTGTCTCGGCCAAGACTTTAAAAATACTTAAGGGAATTTCATGAAACTTTAGATAAATGTTAATCATCATCACAATGAGCATTTTTCACTTACTGGTGACATTTCTTGTTGTCTTTATATTTTGTCATCATGGACATGCAGTTGCACTCTGGCACATGTTTGCCTGTTAAACTTTTGCCATTTACGTGTCTTTTAAAACTGTCTCTGAAACCATTGCCTTTTAGGAATATTTAAATAAAGTTGAGATTTATGAACTGAACGTTTTAATTAAGAAAGAAAAAATGATTTTGCCACTTTTGTTTTTCTTGAGAGATTGGCAATCATTTTCGAAGTCCTGTGTGAACCCTCAGTGATTAAAAAGCCTTGAATGGAATGCTTTCTGTCCTACCAACAGGCCATAATCTATTGTACCTTTTCCTATTGGTTAAAAGGCAGAGGGACTATATCTTTTAGAAACATGTTTTCTGTAGCAAACCATTTATTTACAATTTTATTGCCTTAAAGAGGCTCTACCTATATCTTTTTGTCCACCAATTGATATAAACTTTACTTAATTATAAAGAGGATTATGAAAAAGGTAAATGGCAATAATTTCACCCAATGTAATATGCGTTTTGCTGGGGAAAAACAATTTGAAAATATCGGATTTTTGAAACTGTATTCGTAATTGTTTTAGACAAGCCGATTACGGAGATTTTCCGATCTTATTCGTTTACAATCGGAACTACCTCGTCTGATTAGCGAAGAGTTCCGATTGATTCGTTTGCTATCGGAACTGCGCCGAATAGTTTGTAATCGCATTGCGCATGTCCGAGAAAATCGTAATAACTCGTAGTTCTCCGGCAGGAATAAACGGCTGGGCAGCATTTTAGTCAAGATAGTGTTTTGATCATAATTAATAATTTACAGAACTGGAATACGAACCATGTTTCTTCTTAGAATACTCATAAAATAGCTTTGTATACATATAAATGCAGTAATATTGAGTATTTAATATTTTACATTAAAAATCGCGTAGATATAGGTAGTGCCTCTTTAACTTCAGACACATCCAAGTTCCATCGTTACGATGATGACACAGACACCGAAGATGAAGATGAAGCCCTGGCGAGTGACAACGAGGAATCCGAGGAGCACCTATGTATGTGTCACTCACTAGAGGATGTGAGTCTTGAACAGAAGGAGGAAGAAACACACAGACATGATCAGACTCTCTCAGACAGGGAGGAAGATACTGATATGTCAGAGAATGTCACAGTAGATGAGATTTATTCTGATATTAATACATCACAGACTGTTGATCAGTCTTTGATTGATTCACCAAAGAACCAATCAAATTTGAATGCTTCATACATTTCTGACCAATCAGGGACAAAAGTGTGCGAAACAGATAATCTGATAGTTGTTGATAATGTAAAACAGGTGCAAAGTGGAAGTGCTATAAATAGAAAAGGTGGTGTTGAACAAACACTTATAAATTTTATTAAGTCACATAATATTGATGAACAAAAGTTAACTTGTGATATCAGAGAAGTAATAAGAGATATAGATGACAATAAAGTATCTACAACTACAGACCACAAATCTACTCTCTTGAGAGATGAGCTTCGTACAGAAGAAAGCGTCTCAAACTCTTACACCTCATTTAGTAGGTTTAACAGAAGAAACAGGAAAAATTCAGACTCTGGGGATGATTCCGAAGTGGAACCAGAGCAGGAAAACCTGTCAAACTGGTCCGAGCCAAGAGCAAAGCTTGACATGGTATCTGATTCCGAGTCTGAGCTAGAAAGTGTGTTAAGTGAAGACAATACTGCCCAAAGTGTTCATAAAACACCCACACCTGAAGAGGGTCAGTCACAAACTAAACATTTAGGATATGTGTCTGATGTAGATAAATCATCTGTAACGTCATCTCGTGCCTCTTTAACTTCTCATTCATCATCTTCATCGTCATCATCTTCTTCATCATCAACAGCATTATCCAGTGATTCATCGCCTTAAACACCTTCTACTAAACAGAAACAAATATCGGTTTCATCAGATCATGAAAAACTAATGAAAGACAAAAATACTTCCGAAATATCATCTCTCAGGAAATTTGTGTCGCTCAAGCATAAAAGACAACATTCATCCACTCAAAAACATGTTAACAGTCCTCCAAGAAAGCAAAGACAAACTAGTTCAATTTCTCCTAAAAGGAGAAAATACTTAGTCAGACAAAAAGAGATCTATTTCTCCTGTAAGAGGAAAAGCCACATCTCCTGTCAGAAGTAAAGCTGTTGATATTTCTCAAGACAGGCGAAAAACTGAATTTCCAGTTAAGGGAAGAGATGTATCGCAAGATAGAAAACTTGTACCTAAAGACAGACGAAAAGCTGAGTCTCCAAAAAGAGGAGAGGATGCATATCCAACCAGGAAAGCAGCATCTCCGGATAGAAGACGAACATTAGGTTCAAGATAGGAAAACAATGTCCCCTGATAGAAAATATCATAAGGAGAAAAGATAGATTCCAAAGTGTTGTTGAAGCAGATCCTGAATTCGATGCAACAAACTATAGAGATGATAAGAGTGTCTGTAAAAATAAAAGTGGATCTCAAAGGTCTCAGCCTCATTCATGGAATGATAGTGATACAAAGACAGTTGAAAGAGTAATTGGTGATAGAGAGTAACCTAGGGCTTATAGAGACACTTCTGCAATATCAAGGGAAAGAACAGATAAAAATGGGAAAGAAACAAGACACTTTAGGGAGATCTCCAAGTTAAAGCAAGAACATAAAACTGAAATCAAAGTAAATATTAAAGATGAATATGAAAAGTCAAAAATGAAGGGGGAGCAAATAAAGCAGAACAAAAGAATGGTTAGCACAAGCAGTGAAAGAGCACTTCATAGATCAAAAAGTAAGGATATACAGCAAGGGGAAATAAAAGACAAAAAACGTGGATAATCTGAAATTAAAAAAGGCGAAGAGTGATGGAAAACAAGTTGTAAATGCATAACAATATAAAAGGTCTAAGACTCCAGAGAATGTTCAAGTAAAGACTCAAAAGTTGGGATCCAAAATCAAGTTAAAGGATGTAAGTAAGAATAAAGATGCACTAAAACCTAGTAAAAGTGAAAGTTATTTGTCTGAGAAAAATGGATCCAAAAGCATTTTAGCTTCAAAATCACAATATGATGAAGTTGATGATAGGACAAAACAAAAAGGACATGATGATAAAATTAGAAGAAAATCAGATGAAAAGAAAGCTCATAGAACAAGTGTAGAATTGAGATCCAAACGGAAAAGTTTAGACAAGAAAGCAGACAAAAAGGTAGATAGAAAGAGTATAGAAGAAAGGTTGAAAAAAATAGCTGATTTAAACTCAGAGTCAAGTTCAGACAGTGAAGGTGAAAAGAGTATTTCTAGTCTCAGTGAGGCGAGCAGTCAATCAGAAACAGAAGCATGGAGGAACAAAAAATCTGGTGCTTCTCGAAATACAGACGATATAGAACGAGAGCGGAGACATAGAAGGTTGTTGGAAAGAGAGAAAAAAGAGAACATGCAAATAAAGGTGATGATAGAGAAAAGTTAGAGAGAGGAAATGTGGACGGTGCTTGGAAGGGTCGTCTACAAGATTCTGGTAGAGACCGGGGTGATAATAATAGGGGATATGAACGGCAATTCAGGGATGATGGACATGCCGGTTGCTAGGAGAAATGATAACGGAAGAAGTGGACAGATTGAGGATGACACTAGTGCTAAAGAAATGTACTACCGTAGGAAAAACATGGTGTTTTATGAAAAAGAATGCGCATTGAAGAAAACATTTGAAGAAATTGACACCGACATTGACTCAGATGGGAAACCTCAAAGGGGAGTAATCAGTGTAGTGAAAACGGACCAAAGTAAACAAGCAAAAAGTATTTCTAGGTTACTAGACATAAAAGTGTCACGGACAACTGTGGATAAAGTGAGGAAAAGTGATATGAACGGCAATTCAGGGATGATGGACATGCCGGTTGCTAGGAGAAATGATAACGGAAGAAGTGGACAGATTGAGGATGACACTAGTGCTAAAGAAATGTACTACCGTAGGAAAAACATGGTGTTTTATGAAAAAGAATGCGCATTGAAGAAAACATTTGAAGAAATTGACACCGACATTGACTCAGATGGGAAACCTCAAAGGGGAGTAATCAGTGTAGTGAAAACGGACCAAAGTAAACAAGCAAAAAGTATTTCTAGGTTACTAGACATAAAAGTGTCACGGACAACTGTGGATAAAGTGAGGAAAAGTGATTACTCCAAACTGCCCAAAAATGAAAGGTTAGTTATACGCGTGGAAAAATCAAGTGACGAGGACGACGATAAACCCTTGAAGAGTAAAAAAACAGGAAAGATACGAAAACATCAAGGGATAGGAAATCGGAATGTAGTATTTCTGATGAAGAAAACAAACATGGATCCACGCAACAAGTTGTCAATGTGTCTTTTGATAAAGGTAAGCACTTGGATAATTTTTGTCAATTTTGTGTGATGTCTATTATAAAACTTCGCTATAATTCTGTGTTGATTTTTAGCTCTACTGGCTGATGGCCAGCAAAGTTTGTGTGATGGTGAGTTGTCTGTCCGTCGTGCATTTGTCATTCATCTTCTGTTAACTTTTGCCTTGTTACCTACCGGTAGCTTGTTCTAGCTTCTTCATCTTTCATCCGATCTTTACCAAACTCGACCAGTTATCGGTGAAAGGTTAGACAAGATTGGACTAGTAACACTAGAGTTAGGGATCTTGATTTAGTTAAATATGCAATATTTTGCTTTGCTACCACTCTAGTTTCTCCTCTGATCTTTACGAAGCTTGATAGATCATTTTGTCCTTTGATTTATTCAAAATTGCTGCATTTTTCTTTATGAGCACTATAGCAGTCTATTTTTCATTTGATTTTAAAAAAGCTTTGGTAGGATGTTAATATCATTATAAGTTTGGATGAGTTTGAAAACTATTCATATGTGATTAGAAACAGCAGAGTTATGTCCCTTGAACTTGTATATAAAAATGCTATATTTTGCATTGTTATACTTCTACAGAGCTCCAGATAAATTTGAGTAAATACGCAATTATTAATATGATGGAAAAACCAAAAGGAATACCATACCATGCATATCGTAACATAAAAGAATAGTGTGATATGCAATTTATGGTCAATCAGTCGAGTATTGAACTATTTCCATCAGTGCCTAACCATATCTCGAAACCCATATCAATTATATGTAAGGATTAGAATTAGCGAATTTACTAGATTTGTGTTGTTTGCTGTACAATCTTCTATCGTGTAGGCCCGTGAAGATCTTAATTATGAGTTTTTTTGTGGGGACTACTCCTCTGAAACTACTTAAGGGATTTTCATGAAATTTCACAGGATTGTTACTCTTGATGTCTAGGGGTTCCTAGCAAAAATGGCCAGAAATTCAAGATGGCCGCCACAGCTAAAAATAGATTTTAAAAATGCAATTTTGTGGCGACTACTCAAAAACCGTAAGTGATATTGATTTGGAACCATTACCAAAATGACTGGCACGACATGCAGTAGATCCTAACCAAGGTTCATTTTGATTGGATGTCGAACATAGCTGCCAGCAGTAATCTTCGTTTACATAGTTATATAGAAAAAACTTGTGGCGATTACTCCTCTGAAACTACTTTATGGAATTTCATGGAACTTAATAGGAATGTTGCTCTTGATGTCTAGTTGATTCAAGCAAAATTTCAGGTTAATAGGAAATTGAAGATGGCCGCCACTGCTAAAAATAGATTTTAAAAATGTGACTTTGTGGTGACTACTTTTGGAAAATCGTAAGTGATATTGAATTGGAACCTTTACCAAAATGACTGGTGTGGCATGTTCTTGGTCCTAACCAAGATTCATTTTGATTCGATGTCAAACATGGCCGCCAGTGGCCATCTTTGTTTACATAGAGTTATATAGGAAAAACTTGTGGCGACCACTCTTGTGAAACTACTAGTTGATCCTAGCAAAAGTTCAGGTTGGACGGAAATTCAAGATGGCCACCATGGCTAAATATAGATTTTTAAAAAATACATTTTTAGCAACTACTTCTTGAAAACTATAAATGATATTGATATGGGACTTTTTCTAAAATGATCAGCATGACATGATGTTGATCCTTGTTGAAAATTATTTTCATGGCTGCCAGTGGCCACCTTTGTTTACATGGAGTTATATAGAACTTGTTTACATGGAGTTATATAAAAATTTGCAGCGACTACTCCTCTGAAACTACTTGACAGATTTTCATGAAACTTCACAGGAATGCTGATCTAGCTATCAAAACCTATCGGTAGAGCTTCAATGTCATTGACCTCTTGTTAATAGAATGGCATTTTGTTTTTAAACAAATGCACTTAAATGTCATCTCAGGAAACTGCAAACTCCATTGTCTTTAGTTACTAAAATGTTTACAAACTTTCATTTGAACATCATTAAGGACTTTTTATTTTTAAGTCAAGCCCCCGTTAGGCGAGACATGTGAATCCGCGGATTTCTTTTGTAAAATAACTAAGTTTATAGCGATTATCGTCTGCACAAATGCGGACAGGTAAACTGGAGGGCATGTGTGAATATTCGATATTGGATAACAATCAATGAATAGCTCGACAAGGTATGTTTTTATAGATAATAATTAGAACAGCGATGAATGCATGCTATATGATATACTATTTATAGCACAATGTATAGTCAATATTTAGCACAATGCTTGTTAACATACAGAGACAATTGACAACTGTCAAAAACAAAACTTTATGGTCTTAGTCCTTTGGGATCTGCTTCCCTTCTTTGATGCATTGGATTGCCTTCATGCTGCAGATGAGAACACATCTCTCTTCTCCCGGAAATACAACATATATCATGCAACCGGTGATATAAGTTTTTGTCATTTTTTTGGCACGAACAAGCTGTCTTGCCTCGTACGCAAGGATTTCACGATAGCGAGTCAAATTGTCAAATAAATATGCCATTGCCAAATGATTTGCGACCACTATAAAGTCTTTGTCTCACCTTGGAGTTTGTAAATTTAATTATTATCTTGCGATTTACAGTTCCTTTTCGCTTGCCTCTACGGTGGCACCTGTCAATGTCGGAACTATTAGTTCAATTCAACACTCAGCAGCCTTGTTCAAAATTTTGGTCTCCACATATTCCGTGGGGGAACCAGAATCACCCGTGATACCAGTAAATGTCGACACACATACGCCGACCATACTGCTCAAGCTCGTCAAGCTCGAGTCGTGTGACTTGCAGATCACCCTCTAGTTTAGATTTTTCAGTTTTCAATGAGACTTTTTCATGCTTTAATTTTGATGTCTCTGCCTCAAATTGAGATATTATTTCCAGTTTTATTTCTCTGATTAAATCAAACTTGCAGATTTCCTTAGCAACAATTGGTCCCAGGATTGCACCCAGTTCAGCTAGTTCTGTTGTAAACGTTGACATATTTATTGAAGATGTGTGGGGTATCTAGATGTAGGGTATCTGCGTGTGGGATATCAGAGTGTTCTGAATCCAAGATATCTAATGTTTCGAAGCATTCGGAGTCACTATCGTTAGTATCGTTAGTATTTTCATCTAAACGAAATCTATCCTTTTTGACGAGTGGCTTCTGCCCTGGCGATAATTTATTCCTCTTTCGTGGCTTCTGCCCTGGCGATGATTTATTCTGCTTTCGTCTCGGCATAGGGACTCAGCTGATCAATATCACAGGTCAACAGTTATCTAATTGCCATATTTACCGCTCACTCGTCAATAAATATTCACTTTTGGAGCGTATTACCTTTTAGATCTATTGGCGAGGTAACATTATAGCACACTTTTACGTCTCGTTCACATCTGGATACAGTTTTATTGTCTCGCCTTTTTGGAAAAATGCGAGACATAGGCGCCGCTAATGTTGGCGGGCTCGACGGCGTCAGCATATTGTATTATAACTTTTTTGTCCTTGGGAGTAGAATGTTCAAATTTCATATATAATCTGCTTGTCATTGTCCTTCTTAATACCTATAACTTCCAGCTCTCCAACTGACCATGGGTAGGAGTCCATGGGTTCAGCCTCAAACTGACCCAGTGTCAAGGTCAGTGGTCTCTTAAATACATGTACTATCTTCAAATTTCACAATACGTATACATGATCTCCAAATTAGTAAACCGGGCAGTCCCCACGTGTATTGATCTATCCTATGAGCATGTTAAAGAACCATAGGAATCTATTCGATAATAAGAGTAGGGCACAGTTCCCGGATTCCTCTGTATCATTCCACTCTCTGGGGCGGCTCAAAATAACCTATACTGTGTTGATGAGCCGTTAAACAACATTCAATTCAATACATATCAAACTCACTGGACAAAACTCTGTCATTGTAATAACTTCCAGCCACCGAAACACCCATAGTAGCAGTGAACAATACATTAATTGCAATATCCAGACATTTTCTGATATGCTTAGGTTAAAAAACAATGAAAGCTGACAAGCTGGTAATTGAAGCAATTATACAGAACCACATAAACTTTTCACTTGACAGCCACTGCAGATAAGCTGTGCAGATTAAAAATGTAAACACCTTGTCTTTTCATTGCTATATATCGAGGGTTGAGTGCAGAACTATTGTATCTTCTTCTTTATTCATATGTAGTTAATATCCTCAATATCAAAAATGTGTAAAGATTCTGGAAATAAATAAAATTTGTATGGTGTTTTACATCATTTTCGACACATGTAAGGTTATATATGACTTTTGATTTTTTGTGGGTGGAGACAGACCACCCACTTTTCCTGGGTAGACCTCATGCCATCCGTAAGAATAGACACTTCCTCACTTAATTGCAGATTTTTTTTTATTAATGACGTTAATGATTCAGTGACAATGACAAAGATAATTTTATATTTAAAAGGTTTAGCACTTAAAATGTTTAGCACTTAAAATGTTTAATGTTGACAAACATTACAAAACAACCAAGTTTGCTAAAATAATTCTTCTATTTAAAGGGACACCGATACTTTGAGCTTATAAAACAAACACAAAATAATTATGTCATTTAATTAATAATAATATTTAGGTCATTTTCTCACAAACTGTATACACTAGACCTTTCAAACTTTGCTTATAGTTGTATCTTGGGTGGTACATCGCAATGTGACAAAGCAAATGTGGAAGTGACCTTGACCGTCCAAGCAAAGGGCCGATAACTTATAATTTTTAGGTTCAACTTTTGCGTTTAGGTCACTTTTTCACAAACTGTATGCACTAGACCTTTAAATCTTTGCTTATAATTGTATCTTGGGTGGTACATCGCAATGTGACAAAGCAAATGTGGAATTGACTTTGACCCTCCAAGCAAAGGGCAGATAACAATAATTTTACCTTCAACTTTTGCGTTGAGGTCAGTTTCGCGCAAACTGTATGCACTAGACCTTTAAAACTTTGTTAAAATTGTAATTCTAGGGTGGTATATCGATGTGGATGTGACCGTTACTCTCCAAGCAAAGGGCAGATAACCTTATAATTTTTACCTTCAAACTTTGGCGTTTAGGTCACTATTTTACAGACTGTATGCACTAAGACCTTTCAAACTTTGCTTATAGTTGTATCTCGAGTGGTACATTGCAACGTGACAAAGCAAATGTGGATGTGACCTTCACCATCCAAGCAAAGGGCAGATAACTTTAGTTGTTACATTTACATCACTTTCTCATGAACTATAATTATGCACTAGATGTTTTAAACCTAATTTATAGCTTAATCTTTGGAAGAAAAAAATATTCTATTTTGACATAGTTGTGTCTTTGGTAGTGCATCTTTTTGGACGCATGGATTTCATCTATTACCTTGACCTACTTTTTGGAGCTGATGATTTGTAGCTCTACTGTCCAAGGGCCTTCATTTTTCATCTGATCTTTACCAAACTTTAACAGATTGTTAATGTCAATGAAAGCTCGGTCAAGTTCAAAAACCAGCCAGATTGGACCAGTAACAGCAGAGTTATGGCCCTTGATTTTGTTAATAATGCTATAATTTGCCTCGTCGTACGATAGGGCCTTCATTTTGCATCTGATGTTTGCCAAACATTACCAGATTTTCTGACTTTTTTGAAAACCAACCAGATCGGACCAGTAACAGCGGAGTTATGGCCCTTGACTTAGTTAAAAATGCTATATTTTGCCTCAAGATGATAGGGCCTTCATTTTTCATCCGATCTTTACCAAACTTTACCAGATTGTTAATGTCAATAAAAGCTCGGACAAGTTGGAAAACCAGGCAGATCGGACCAGTAACGGACCGGAAGGCGATAGGGCCTTCATTTTTCATCTGATCTTTACCAAACTATACCAGATTTTCATTTTTTTAATTTTTATTTTTTTTTCAAATAATTTATTTATTTTTTTATTTTGATTATCTCTACTGGCCAAGTTCGAAAACCAGCCAGATCAGACCAGTAACGGCAGAGTTACGGCTCTTGATTTAGTTAGAAATGCTATATTTTGCTTTTTTAAGACGATAGTCACACTCTTATTGATGTTAAAGAGCCATATTAGCCGGTAGGGATAGTCACACTCTTATTGATTTTATAAGAGCCATCTTTGTTTACATAGTTATTTAGTAAAAACTTGTAGCGACTACTCCTCTAAAACTACTTGACAGATTTCCATGAAACTTCACAGGAATGTTGCTCTTGATGTCTTAATGATCCTAGCAACATTTCAGGTTGGTCGGAAATTCAAGATGGCCACCACAGCTAAAAATAGATTTTCAAAAAACAAGTTTGTAGCGAGTACTTCTTGAAAACTATAAGTGATATTGATATGGGACTTTTTCTAAAATGATCAGTATGGAATGATGTTGATCCTTGTCGAAAATTATTTTGTTGCGACGTTAAACATGGCCGCCAGCGGCCATCTTTGTTTACATAGTTATATAATGAAAACTTGTAGCCGCTACTCCTCTGAAACTACTTGACGGATTTTCATGAAACTTCACACGAATGTTGCTCTTGATGTTTAATTGATCCTAGCAAAATTTCAGGTCGGCCGGAAATTCAAGATGGCCACCACGGCTAAAAATATATTTTCAAAAAACAAGTTTGTAGCGACTACTTCTTGAAAACTATAAGTGATATTGATATGGGACTTTTTCTAAAATCATCAGCATGACATGCTGTTGGTCCTTGTCAAAAATCGTTTTGATTCGATGTTAAACATGGCTGTCAGCGGCCATCTTTGTTTACATAGAGTTATCTAGTAAAAACTTGTAGCTAATACTCCTCCGTAACTACTCAACGGATGTTCATGAAACTTCACAGGAATGTTGCTCTTGATGTCTTATTGATCCTAGAAAAATTTCAGGTTGGTCGGAAATTCAAGATGGCCGCCACAGCTAAAAATAGATTTTCAAAAAACAAGTTTGTAGCAAGTACTTCTTGAAAACTATAAGTGATATTGATATGGGACTTTTTCTAAAATGATCAGTATGACATGATGTTGATCCTTGTCAAAAATTATTTTGATTTGATGTTAAACATGGCCGCCAGCGGCCATATTTGTTTACATAGAGTTATATAATGAAAACTTGATTTTCATGAAACTTCACAGGAATGCTGAGCTAGCTATCAAAAACTTATCAGTAGAGCTTCAAGGTCATTGACCTCTTGTTATGACACAGAAGAAAGTGGGAAAAATTAAAAATAAATAAAATAATACCATGCCAGACTAGACACAGCAGGCTTATTGCCCTCTTGTTTTTAGCTCTACTGATCAGAGATCAGCAGAGCTTATGCCGTGGTGCGGCGTCCGTCGTCCGTCTGTCTGTCTGTCCGTCTGTCTGTCCGTAAACATATTTTTGTAGCTACTTCTCCTCTGAAACTACTGTATGGATTTTCATGAAACTTTACAGAAATGTTGCCCATGAAGTCTAGTTGATCCTAGCAAAAATTCATGTTGATGTGAAATCCAAGATGGCCGCCAGATCTAAAAATAGGTTTTTAAAAAACAAGTTTGTAGCGACTTCTTCATGAAAACTATAAGTGATATTGATATGGGACTTTTTCTAAAATCATCAGCATGACATGATGTTGGTCCTTGTCAAAAATCGTTTTGATTCAACGTTAAACATGGCTGCCAGCGGCCATCTTTGTTTACATACAGTTATATAGTAAAAACTTGTAGCGACTACTCCTTTGAAACTACTTGACAGATGTTCATGAAACTTTACAGGAATGTTGCTCTTAATGTCTAATTGATCCTAGCAAAATTTCAGATCTGCCAGAAATTCAAGATGGCCACCACAGCTAAAAATAGATTTTTAAAAAAGAAGTTTGTAGCGACTACGTCTTGAAAACTATAAGTGATATTGATATGGGACTTTTTGGAAAATGATCAGCATGACATGATGGTTATCAGAGTCAAACATTATTTTGATTTGACGTTAAACATGGCTGCCAGTGGCCATCTTTGTTTAAATAGAGTTATATGATGAAAACTTGTAGCGACTACTCCTCTGAAACTACTTGACGGATTTTCATGAAACTTCACAGAAATGTTGCTCTTGATGTCTAATTGATCCTAGCAAAATTTCAGGTCGGCCGGAAATTCAAGATGGCTGCCATGGCTAAAAATAGATTTTCAAAATACAAGTTTGTAGCGTCTACTACTTGAAAACTATAAGTGATATTGATATGGGACTTTTTGTAAAATGATCAGCATGACATGATGGTTATCAGAGTCAAACATTATTTTGATTCGACGTTAAACATGGCTGTCAGCGGCCATCTTTGTTTACATAGAGTTATATAATGAAAACTTGTAGCGACTATTCCTGTGAAACTACTTGACGGATTTTCATGAAACTTCACAGGAAAGTTGCTCTTGATGTCTAATTGATCCTAGCAAAATTTCAGGTCGGCCGGAAATTCAAGATGGCCGCCATGGCTAAAAATAATTTTTCAAAAAACAAGTCTGTAGCGACTACTTCCTGAAATCAAAATCAATCAGTAGAGCTTCAAGGTCATTGACCTCTTGTTTAATAGAATGGCGTTTTGTTTTTAAAGAAATGCACTCAATTGTCATCTCAGCAACCTGCAAATCCATTGTTTTTAGTTACTAAAATGTTAACAAACTTTCATTTAAGCATCATTGGCCTGTTTATTTTTAAGTCCTGCCCCTGTTAGGCGAGACATGTGAATCCGCGGCAGGGGATGAAATATATTATACTGTATACTCGTCCTGTAGGACGAGTGGCATTGACATGTTACTCGTCCTTATAGGATGTTTACTCGTCCTGCTCTGATTGTAAAAGATCACAAAGTAGTCAGATACCATCATTTAACGCTATTATATATAAATAAAACAAAGGGAAACATCATAATGTGTTTTTTTTTCTTTATATAAATCAATGAAAATTACGAAACTTTGACGAGTATTATAGATGACTATATTCATAATCTATAGTTAACTACAGTCTGATCATGGCCATTACAGTTACTCTGGCATGGGATATATTTCCCTCCTTTTCCTGTGAAAAATTCCCCTCTTAAAAAAGAAAAATACATTTTTGTATTAGAAAATGTTAAACTCCAATACAGGAAAACAGTATATTTTATTCCCCTTCCTGAAGGCCCTGGCCCCAGTCACCTAAAAGCTGACTAGTATACTATTTGTATAACATCAAATACCGTAATGTTTGCGCTCCGTGAAATTAGAACGGGAGCCGCATTTTAGAATGTCCCAAAACAGAAATGCGTCAATTTCCCAATATCTGATTGACTTAAATTGCAGTTTATCGCTGAACAAACAGAGTTGCGACTATTTACTGCATTTAATCGCTTAATAAACTATGTAAGAACTATTTTCTTTGTTGTTTTCTACTGAAATGTTACTCGTCCTCTCGGACGACCGATTCATGGGTTTCACTCCTCCAGATTCGAATTTCACTCGTCAATACAAGCGGACGAGTGGAATTTTCGTGCCCTGCGCGGATACCTTGTTTTACAAGATTTGGTTAACAAGTGCAATGCAATAATTCTGTTCTGCAATTAAGCAAAATTATGCTCTTCAACATTGTTTCCCATTAATTAAATAAGGTGCTTCTTGTGGTGCTTGTTTGTGTTTAGTTCAGCATAAACTAATGTTGATAAACTGACAAAACTGGAACATCCATTACGTTGTCCGAGTATTAACTTTCATACCCCATCCAACCCCTTCTCCAACAAGCGAAAACGGGGTTGGCTGGGGTATGAAATAAAACCTTAATTTCTGCTTAAAAAGGTAGCGTATTGTAAAATTAAAACATTTAATAATTATTTTAAACAAGTTGTCATACTTTTTTAGTAATTTTTTTTTTAATGTGTTTTATTGTCGAAATATCAATTATAACACCCTGCTAATATAAGCTTTCCCATCGCTTAATGGAATTAAGGCGGGAACACGTAATGTCAGCCCTGTTTTATACTATGTCATACACTTAATTGCTATCTTGTGTTTGTCATATATATATATTTGCATAGATTTTCATGGCATTGAATATTCCTGAAATTTTAGTTATAGTGTTTAGTTGATTAATCTCACTTAATTACAATTTTAATAAATGTGCAGATGTTGATCATTGCTGATTGATACAGAACCTTCTCTATAAATAATGTTTTAATTTATTAATACTTGTATTTTCACAACTCTTCTTTTAAAAGACCGAAGTAATCATTTGCTAAATGGTATTTTTAACAAAAAATGTCTGCAACTGTCGTTATCCCTGCACTTTTTCCCAGAAAGTAGGGAATATTGTTATCCCATCCATCAGTCCGTCCATTCATGCGTCCATCCATCCATCTGTGTTAATTGACACTCCTCCTATACTGTTACAGGTACGAACTTGAAACTGTGGTATATGATTGGAAAATATGTGCAAATGTGTAATGGAATTACAATTTGCGTACGTCCCCTGGGGTCGGGGCTAGGGGCATGGGGGTGGTTTTAAATAAAAAGCACAATATTAAACTGTAGGAGTGTGAAATATTGTATGTATTGTCGGTACCTTAATGATCAATACATATATTACAGGTTTTGTTCGGGGAGATGTGAAAATGTTCTACTAGTGTCTATATTCTGATGTTTGAGTTTTACATAAATATACAATTACTCTTACAAGCTTAAAATAAGAGTATGAAATTTTTATGTATTATCACTGCCTGGAAATTTCCAAATAGGGTCTTGTCGCATATCAAATTGAATGCCATTGCAACGGGAGTGCACTAATGCAAAAAAGCATCACCTTGGATAGTGGGGTCAAAATGTAGAACTTCCAAGTCTATATCTGATGTTTGTTTTATCCTGCTTTTTGTTTTCAATACAGACTTTAAACATTGGCTTGCGTTGTAAAGACTGGCTCAAGTGTGAATACATGCTATTATTTAAAAAGTGTGGGGATATGCAATGGCGCGCCTTTAACTTGCTCCAGTTACACTATGTTTATGGTGAAAAAAATATCTTCAAACACTTCATCAATAATATCAAGCAAGTTAAGAAATCAAAAGGTTACATAGACATATTACTTTTTAGTGTATTACAGAAGAAGACCCCTAATGCGGCAGCATGTTTTGAGCAATGGTACAGAGTTGGTGTCCTGTGTGAAGATGGTGTCCAAATGTTGCTGTCAGACAGCAGATAAAAAGGTAATACAAGATTTAAGGCTCAGTCTTAATAGTGTACTTTTGTTGTTCAAGTCGCCCCCTTTTAGTATTGTTCCTATGCAAGATGAATTTGGTCTCATTGTTGCTGTTGAAATTAATTTGGTCCATATCTTGTAGTTGTTGTTGTATGTCTCTCTCGCATTTTTTTAGGGCTGTCTGTCATCTGTCATCTGTCTGGAATCTGTATGTCACAAACTTTGTCCAAACTTTGTGTTGCTTTTGTTTGATTATGTGTTGATCCTGTTTTTGTTCCAGTCATATCGACTTCACTGTTGTTTTGTTGTTGTCATTGTTGACTCCATATTTGGCTTGGGTGTTGTTATTTAATAATATGTCGGTCCTGCTGTTGTTCCATTCATATTGACTTCACTGTTGTTTTTTTGCTCTCATTGTTGATTCTATATTTGGCTTGGGTTTTGTTGTTGTTTGATATTATGTTGGTCGTGTTGCTGTTGCATTTAATTGTTTTTCAAGTCAAATTTTACAACATAATTTTTCTTAAGTTCAAATTTGGTCCTATTGTTATGGTTTTAGTCATCGACTTAACTGTTGTTGTTTTGTTGTTCCCATTGTTGATTCCATATTTGGTTTGGGTCCTGTGTTGCGTTTAATTGTTGTTCAAGTCAAATTTTGCAACATCGTTGTTCTTCAAATTAAATTTGGTCCTGTTGTTTTAGTTAGTCATATTGACTTAACTGTTGTTTTGTTGTCATTGTTGATTCATTATTACAAAAGTGGGATTGCGTAAAAAAACATAGAAAAACCTGACTGAGAATCATCTTTAATGTTATTTTTGGCATAAATGGCCATGGCTGATTTTATGTATTTAATATGGCATTATAATTAATAATGTATAGATAAAGTGATAGTTCAACGTATGTTCATTATGTTCCGGACAATCAGAAACAGATGAACATATAATTACTTATTCCGGACAATCGGACATATTGGCAATTCAACATTTATTTCATCTTCCGGACAATCGGAGGTAGTGACAGATCAACTTCAATAGTTGAATCGGAAAATAGTTGTTAATCGGAAATATTGACAGTTCAACATATAATTACTTATTTCGGACAATAGGAACTTTTTCGGACAATGCGTTAATACGTATATTCCGGACAATCGGGAATATTTTCAAATAAATTGGACCGCCGCCTTGTATAAACATAATCGGCATTTATGTCTGGTCATTGAACAGTTTAGCCTCCGGAAAATCGGAAGGTCAAGAATATGTATATTCCGGACTATAGGGAATATTTCAAATTTTTGGTGTTGTTGTGTGATTGTATGTTGATCCTGTTGTTCTTGTTTCAGTCATATCGACTTCACTGTTGGTTTTGATGTTGTCATTGTTGCTTTAGTATTTGGCTTGGGTATTGTTGTTGTTTGATTATATGTTGGTCCTGTTGTTGTTTCAGTCATATTGACTGCACTGTTGGTTTGTTGTTGTCATTGTTGATTTTATATTTGGCTTGGATGTTGCTGTTGTTTGATTATATGTTGGTCCTGTTGGTGTTTCAGTCATATTGACTGCACTGTTGTTTTGTTGTTGTCATTGTTGATTTAATATTTGGCTTGGGTGTTGCTGTTGTTTGATTATATGTTGGTCCTGTTGTTATCCAAGCCATATCGACTTAACTGTTGTTTTGTTGTTGTCATTGTTGATTCAATATTTGGCTTAGGTGTTGTTTTGTGAATCGTTGTTCTTCAATTAAAATTTGGTCCTGTTGTTGTAGTTCCAGTCATATTGACTTGACTGTTGTTTTGTTGTCATTGTTGATACATTATTTGGGTTGGGTGTTGTTGTTTGATTATAAGTCACTGTTATTTTGGTTGGTGTCATTGTTGATTCATTGTTTGGCTTGGCTGTTGCTGTTGTTTGATTATATGTTGGTCCTGTTGTTGTTGTTTCAGTCACTGCACTGTTGTTTTGTTGTTGTCATTGTTGATTCCGTATTGGGTTTGGTACCGGTTGTTGTTGTGTTTAATTGTTGTTCAAGTCAAATTTTGCAACATCGTTGTTTTTCAATTTAAATTTGGTCTGTCCTTGTAGTTCTGTCATATTGACATGACTGTTATTTTGTTGTCATTATTGATTCATTATTTGGCTTGTGGTGGTGTTGTTGTTTGATTATATGTTGATGCTGTTGTTTTTGTTCCCGTCATATTGACATCACTGTTGTTTTGTTGGTGTCATTGTCGATTATTATTAGGCTTGGCTGTTGCTGTTGTTTGATTATATGTTGGTCCTGTTGTTGTTGTTTCAGTCAAATTGACCACACTGTTGTTTTGTTGTTGTCATTGTTGATTCAATATTTGGCTTGGGTGTTGCTGTTGTTTGATTATATGTTGGTCCTGTTGTTGTTGTTTTAGTCATATTGACTTGACTGTTGTTTTTGTTGTTGTCTTTGTTGTTTTCCTAATTGGCTTGGGTGTTCTTGTTATTGTTTGATATGTTGGTCCTATTGTTGCTTTTCCAGTCATATTGACTGCACTGTTGTTTTGTTGTTGTCATTGTTGATTCAGTATTTGTGTTTGGTGTTGTTGTTGTGTGATTGTATGTTGATCCTGTTGTTCTTGTTTTAGTCATATCAACTTCACTGTTGGTTTGTTGTTGTCATTGTTGCTTCAGTATTTGGCTTGGGTGTGGTTGTTGTTTGATTATATGTTGGTCCTGTTGTTGTTCAAGCCATACCGACTTCACTGTTGTTTTTTTGTTGTCATTGTTGATTCAATATTTGGCTTGGGTGTTGTTTTGTGAATCGTTGTTTTCAAATAAAATTTGGTCCTGCTGTTGTAGTTCCAGTCATATTGACTTGACTGTTGTTTTGTTGTCATTGTTGATTCATTATTTGGGTTGGCTGTTGTTGTTTGATTATATGTTGATTCTCTTGTCTTTGTTCCCGTCATATCGACTTCACTGTTGTTTTGGTTGGTGTCATTGTTGATTCATTGTTTGGCTTGGCTGTTGCTGTTGTTTGATAATATGTTGGTCCTGTTGTTGTGTTTCAGTCACTGCCCTGTTGATTTGTTGTTGTCGTTGTTGATTCCGTATTTGGTTTGGTACCTGTTGTTGTTGCGTTTAATTGTTGTTTAAGTCAAATTTTGCAACATTGTTGTTTTTCAATTTAAATTTGGTCCTGTCATTGTTGTTCTGTCATATTGACTTGACTGTTGTTTTGTTGTCATTGTTGATTCATTTTTTGCCTTGGGGTGTTGTTGTTGTTTGATAATATGTTGGTCCTGGTGTTGTTGTTGTTTCAGTCACTGCACTGTTGTTTTATTGTCATTGTTGATTCCATATTTGGTTTGATTCCGGTTATTGTTGCGTTTAATTGTTGTTCAAGTCAAATTTTGCAACATCGTTGTTCTTCAATTTAAATTTGGTTCTGTCGTCGTAGTTCTGTCATATTGATTTGAATGTTGTTTTGTTGTCATTATTGAATCATTATTTGACTTGGGGTGTTGTTGTTGTTTGATTATGAGTTGATGCTGTTGTTTTTGGTCCCGTCATATCGACATCACTGTTGTTTTGTTTGTGTCATTGTTGATTATTATTAGGCTTGGCTGTTGCTGTTGTTTGAATATATGTTGGTCCTTTTGTTGTTTCAGTCATATTGACTGCACTGTTGTTTTGTTGTTGTCATTGTTGATTTAAAATTTGGCTTGTGTGTTGCTGTTGTTTGATTATATGTTGGTCCTGTTGTTGTCTAAGCCATATCGACATCACTGTTGTTTTGTTGGTGTCATTGTCGATTATTATTAGGCTTTGCTGTTGCTGTTGTTTGATTATATGTTGGTCCTGTTGTTGTTGTTTCAGTCATATTGGTTTGTTGTTGTCATTGTTGCTTCAGTATTAGGCTTGGGTGTTGCTGTTGTTTGATTATATGTTAGTCCTATTGTTGTTGTTTTAGTCATATTGACTTGACTGTTGTTTTGTTGTTGTCTTTGTTGTTTCCCTAATTGGCTTGGGTGTTCTTGTTATTGTTTGATATGTTGGTCTTCTTGTTGGTTTTCCAGTCATATTGACTGCACTGTTGTTTTGTTGTTGTCATTGTTGATTCAATATTTGGGTTGGGTGTTGTTGTTGTTTGATTATATGTTGGTCCTGTTGTTGTTTCAGTCATATTGACTTGACTGTTGTTTTGTTGTTGTCATTGTTGATTTAATATTTGGCATGGGTGTTGCTGTTGTTTGATTATTTGTTGGTCCTGTTGTTGTTCAAGCCATATCGACTTCACTGTTGTTTTGTTGTTGTCATTGTTGATTCAATATTTGGCTTGGGTGTTGTTGTTGTGTGATTGTATGTTGATCCTGTTGTTCTTGTTTCAGTCATATCGACTTCACTGTTGGTTTGTTGTTGTCAATGTTGCTTCAGTAGTTGGCTTGGGTGTTGTTGTTGTTTGATTATATGTTGGTCCTGTTTTTGTTTCAGTCATATTGACTGCACTGTTGTTTTGTTGTTGTCACTGTTGATTTAATATTTGGCAAGAGTGTTGCTGTTGTTTGATTATTTGTTGGTCCTGTTGTTGTTCAAGCCATATCGACTTCACTGTTGTTTTGTTGTTGTCATTTTTGATTCAATATTTGGCTTGGGTGTTGTTTTGTGAATCGTTGTTCTTTAATTAAAGTTTGGTCCTGTTGTTGTAGTTCCAGTCATATTGATTTGACTGTTGTTTTGTTTCATTGTTGATTCATTATTTGGGTTGGGTGTTGTTGTTTGATTATATGTTGATTCTGTTGTTTTTGTTTCAGTCATATCGACTTCATTGTTGGTTTGTTGTTGTCATTGTTGCTTCAGTATTTGGCTTGGGTGTTGTTGTTGTTTGATTATATGTTGGTCCTGTTGTTGTTTCAGTCATATTGACTGCACTGTTGTTTTGTTGTTGTCATTGTTGATTATTATTAGGCTTGGCTGTTGCTGTTGTTTGATTATATGTTGGTCCTGTTGTTGTTGTTTCAGTCATATTGACCGCACTGTTGTTTTGTTGTCATTGTTGATTCAATATTTGGCTTGGGTGTTGTTGTTGTGTGATTGTATGTTGATCCTGTTGTTCTTGTTTCAGTCATATCGACTTCACCGTTGGTTTGTTGTTGACATTGTTGCTTCAGTATTATGCTTGGGTGTTGTTGTTGTTTGATTATCTGTTGGTCCTCACGTTGTTTCAGTCATATTGACTGCACTGTTGTTTTGTTGTTGTCATTGTTGATTTAATATTTGGTTTGGGTGTTGCTGTTGTTTGATTATATGTTGGCCCTTTTGTTGTCAAAGCCATATCGACTTCACTGTTGTTTTGTTGTTGTCATTTTTGATTCAATATTTGGCTTGGGTGTTGTTTTGTGAATCGTTGTTCTTCAATTAAAATTTGGTCCTGTTGTTGTAGTTCCTGTCATATTAACTTGACTGTTGTTTTGTTGTCATTGTTGATTCATTATTTGGGTTGGGTGTTGTTGTTGTTTGATTATATGTTGATGCTGTTGTTTTTGTTCCCGTCATATCGACATCACTGTTGTTTTGTTGGTGTCATTGTCGATTATTATTAGTCTTGGCTGTTGCTGTTGTTTGATTATATGTTGGTCCTGTTGTTGTTTCAGTCATATTGACTGCACTGTTGTTTTGTTGTTGTCATTGTTGATTTAATATTTGGCTTTTGTGTTGCTGTTGTTTGATTATATGTTTGTCCTGTTGTTGTCCAAGCCATATCGACTTCACTTTTGTTTGTGTCATTGTCAATTATTATTAAGCTTGGCTGTTGCTGTTGTTTGATTATATGTTGGTCCTGTTGTTGTTGTTTCAGTCATATTGACCGCACTGTTGTTTTGTTGTTGTCGTTGTTGATTCAATATTTGGCTTGGATGTTGTTTTGTGAATGTTTTTTTTTTCAAATAAAATTTGATCCTGTTGTTGTAGTTCCAGTCATATTGACGTGACTGTTGTTTTGTTGTCATTGTTGATTCAATATTTGGCTTGGGTGTTGTTTTGTGAATCGTTGTTCTTTAATTAAAATTTGGTCCTGTTGTTGTAGTTCCAGTCATATTGATTTGACTGTTGTTTTGTTGTCATTGTTGATTCATTATTTGGGTTTGGTGTTGTTGTTTGATTATATGTTGATTCTGTTGTTTTTGTTCCCGTCATATTGACATCACTGTTGTTTTGTTTGTGTCATTGTCGATTATTATTAGGCTTGGCTGTTGCTGTTATTTGATTATATGTTGGTCCTGTTGTTGTTGTTTCAGTCATACTGGCCGCACTGTTGTTTTGTTGTTGTCATTGTTGATTCAATATTTGGCTTGGATGTTGTTTTGTGAATGTTTTTTTTTCAAATAAAATTTGATCCTGTTGTTGTAGTTCCAGTCATATTGACGTGACTGTTGTTTTGTTGTCATTGTTGATTCATTATTTGGGTTGGGTGTTGTTGTTTGATTATATGTTGATTCTGTTGTTTTTGTTCCCGTCATATCGACTTCACTGTTGTTTTGGTTGGTGTCATTGTTGATTCATTGTTTGTTGTTGTCTTAGCCATATCGACATCACTGTTGTTTTGTTGGTGTTGTTGTCGGTTATTATTAGGCTTGGCTGTTGCTGTTGTTTGATTATATGTTGGTCCTGTTGTTGTTGTTTCAGTCATATTGACCGCACTGTTGTTTTGTTGTTGTCATTGTTGATTCAATATTTGGCTTGGGTGTTGTTGTTGTGTGATTGTATGTTGATCCTGTTGTTCTTGTTTCAGTCATATCGACTTCACTGTTGGTTTGTTGTTGTCATTGTTGCTTCAGTATTAGGCTTGGGTGTTGTTGTTGTTTGATTATATGTTTGTCCTGATGTTGTCTCAGTCATATTGACTGCACTGTTGTTTTGTTGTTTTGTTGTTGTCATTGTTGATTCCATATTGGGTTTGGGTGTTGCTGTTGTTTGATTATATGTTGGCCCTGTTGTTGTCCATGCCAGATTTTGCAACATTGTTGTTCTTTAATTTAAACTTAGTCCTGTCGTTGTAGTTCTGTCATATTGACTTGACTGTTGTTTTGTTGTCATTGTTGATTCATTATTTGGCTTGGGGTGTTGTTGTTGTTTGATTATGAGTTGATGCTGTTGTTTTTGTTCCCGTCATATCGACTTCACTGTTGTTTTGTTGTTGTCTTTGTTGATTCAATATTTGGCTTGGGTGTTGTTTTGTGAATCATTGTTCTTCAATTAAAATTTGGTCCTGTTGTTGTAGTTCCAGTCATATTGATTTGACTGTTGTTTTGTTGTCATTGTTGATTCATTATTTGCGTTGGGTGTTGTTGTTTCATTATATGTTGATTCTGTTGTTTTTGTTCCCGTCATATCGACATCACTGTTGTTTTGTTGTTGTCTTTGTTGATTCAGTATTTGGCTTGGGTGTTGTTTTGTGAATCGTTGTTCTTCAATTAAAATTTGATCCTGTTGTTGTAAGTCCAGTCATATAGACTTGACTGTTGTTTTGTTGTCATTGTTGATTCATTATTTGGGTTGGGTGTTGTTGTTTTATTATATGTTGAATCTGTTGTTTTTGTTCCCGTCATATTGACTTCACTGTTGTTTTGTTGTTGTCATTGTTGATTCCGTATTTGGTTTGGTACCGGTTGTTGTTGCGTTTAATTGTTGTTTAAGTCAAATTTTGCAACATTGTTGTTCTTCAATTTAAATTTGGTCCTGTCATTGTAGTTCTGTCATATTGACTTGACTGTTGTTCTGTTGTCATTGTTGATTCATTATTTGGCTTGGGGTGTTGTTGTTGTTTGATTATATGTTGGTCCTGTTGTTGTTTCAGTCATATTGACTGCACTGTTGTTTTGTTGTTGTCATTGTTGATTTCATATTTGGCGTGTGTGTTGCTGTTGTTTGAATTTATGTTGGTCCTGTTGTTGTCCAAGCCATATCGACTTCACTGTTGTAATGTTGGTGTCATTGTCGATTATTATTAGGCTTGGCTGTGGCTGTTGTTTGATTGTTGGTCCTGCTGTTGTTTCAGTCATATTGACTGCACTGTTGTTTAATTGTTGATTTAATATTTGGCTTGGGAGTTAATGTTGTTTGATTATATGTTGGTCCGGTTGTTGTTGTTTCAGTCATATTGACTGCACTGTTGTTTTGTTGTTGTCATTGTTGATTCGATTTGTGGCTTGGCTGTTGTTGTGTGATTGTATGTTGATCCTGTTGTTCTTGTTTCAGTCATATCGACTTCACTGTTGGTTTGTTGTTGCCATTGTTGCTTCAGTATTTGGCTTGGGTGTGGTGTTGTTGTTTGATTATATGTTGGTCCTGTTGTTGTTTCAGTCATATTGACTGCACTGTTGTTTTGTTGTTGTCATTGTTGATTTAATATTTGGCTTGGGTGTTGCTGTTGTTTGATTATTTGTTGGTCCTGTTGTTGTCCAAGCCATATCGACTTCACTGTTGTTTTGTTGTTGTCTTTGTTGATTCAATATTTGGCTTGGGTGTTGTTTTGTGAATCGCTGTTCTTCAATTAAAATTTGGTCCTGTTTTTGTAGTTCCATTCATATTGACTTGATTGTTGTTTTTTTGTCATTGTTGATTTATTATTTGGGTTGGGTGTTGTTGTTTGATTATATTTTGATTCTGTTGTTTTTGTTCCCGTCATATCGACTTCACTGTTGTTTTGGTTGGTGTCATTGTTGCTTCATTGTCTGGCTTGGCTGTTGCTGTTGTTTGATTATATGTTGGTCCTGTTGTTGTTGTTTCAGTCACTGCACTGTTGTTTTGTTGTTGATTCCACATTTGGTTTTGGTCCGGTTGTTGTTGCGTTTAATTGTTGTTCAAGTCAAATTTTGCAACATTGTTGTTCTTCAATTTCAATTTGGTCCTGTCGTTGTATTTCTGTCATATTGACTTCACTGTTGTTATGTTGTCATTGTCGATTCATTATTTGGCTTGCGGTGTTGTTGTTATTTGATTATATGTTGATGCTGTTGTTTTTGTTCCCGTCATATCGACATCACTGTTGTTTTGTTGTTGTCTTTTTTGATTCAATATTTGGCTTGGGTGTTGTTTTGTGAATCGTTGTTCTTCAATTAAAATTTGGTCCTGTTGTTGTAGTTCCAGTCATATTGATTTGACTGTTGTTTTGTTGTCATTGTTGATTCATTATTTGGATTGGGTGTTGTTGTTTTATTATATGTTGATTCTGTTGTTTTTGTTCCCGTCATATTGACTTCACTGTTGTTTTGGTTGGTGTCATTGTTGATTCATTGTTTGGCTTGGCTGTTGCTGTTGTTTGATTATATGTTGGTCCTGTTGTTGTTGTTTCAGTCACTGCACTGTTGTTTTGTTGTTGACATTGTTGATTTAATATTTGGCTTGGGTGTTAATGTTGTTTGATTATATGTTGGTCCTGTTGTTGTCTTAGCCATAGCAATCACTGTTGTTTTGTTGGTGTCATTGTCGATTCATTATTTGGCTTGCGGTGTTGTTGTTATTTGATTATATGTTGATGCTGTTGTTTTTGTTCCCGTCATATCGACATCACTGTTGTTTTGTTGTTGTCATTTTTAATTCAATATTTGGCTTGGGTATTGTTTTGTGAATCATTGTTCTTCAATTAAAATTTGGTCCTGTTGTTGTAGTTCAAGTCATATTGACTTGACTGTTGTTTTGTTGTCATTGTTGATTCATTATTTGGGTTGGGTGTTGTTGTTTGATTATATGTTGAATTTGTTGTTTTTGTTCCCGTCATATCGACTTCACTGTTGTTTTGGTTGGTGTCATTGTTGATTGATTGTTTGTTGTTGTCTTAGCAATATCGACATCACTGTTGTTTTGTTGGTGTCGTTGTCGGTTATTATTAGGCTTGGCTGTTGCTGTTGTTTGATTATATGTTGGTCCTGTTGTTGTTGTTTCAGTCATATTGACCACACTGTTGTTTTGTTGTTGTCATTGTTGATTCAATATTTGGCTTGGGTGTTGTTGTTGTGTGATTGTATGTTGATCCTGTTGTTCTTGTTTCAGGCATATCGACTTCACTGTTGTTTTGTTGTTGTCATTGTTGCTTCAGTATTAGGCTTGGGTGTTGTTGTTTGATTATATGTTTGTTCTGACGTTGTTTCAGTCATATTGACTGCACTGTTGTTTTGTTGTTGTCATTGTTGATTTAATATTTGGTTTGGGTGTTGCTGTTGTTTGATTATATGTTGGCCCTGTTGTTGTCCATGCCAGATTTTGCAACATTGTTGTTCTTCAATTTAAATTTAGTCCTGTCGTTGTAGTTCTGTCATATTGACTTGACTGTTGTTTTGTTGTCATTGTTGATTCATTAATTGGCTTGGGGTGTTGTTGTTGTTTGATTATGAGTTGATGCTGTTGTTTTTGTTCCCGTCATATCGACTTCACTGTTGTTTTGTTGTTGTCTTTGTTGATTCAATATTTGGCTTGGGTGTTGTTTTGTGAATCATTTTTCTTCAATTAAAATTTGGTCCTGTTGTTGAAGTTCCAGTCATATTGATTTGACTGTTGTTTTGTTGTCATTGTTGGTTACAATTTGGGTTTGGTGTTGTTGTTTTTTTAAATGTTGATTCTGTTGTTTTTGTTCCCGTCATATTGACTTCACTGTTGTTTTGGTTGGTGTCATTGTTGATTCATTGTTTGGCTTGGCTGTTGCTGTTGTTTGATTATATGTTGGTCCTGTTGTTGTGTTTCAGTCACTGCACTGTTGTTTTGTTGTTGTCATTGTTGATTCCGTATTTGATTTGGTACTGGTTGTTGTTGCGTTTAATTGTTGTTTAAGTCAAATTTTGCAACATTGTTTTTCTTCAATTTAAATTTGGTCCTGTCATTGTAGTTCTGTCATATGAACTTGACTGTTCTTTTGTTGTCATTGTTGATTCATCATTTGGCTTGGGGTGTTGTTGTTGTTTGATTATATGTTGTTCCTGTTGTTGTTGTTGTTGTTGTTTCAGTCACTGCACTGTTGTAATATTGTCAATGTTGATTACATATTTGGTTTGGGTCTGGTTGTTGTTGCGTTTAATTGTTGTTCAAGTCAAAATTTGCAACATCGTTGTTCTTCAATTTAAATCTGGTTCTGTCATTGTAGTTCTGTCATATTGACTTGAATGTTGTTTTGTTGTCATTATTGTTTCATTATTTGGCATGTGGTGTTGTTGTTATTTGATTATGAGTTGATGCTGTTGT
The DNA here is from genome assembly GCA_037043455.1 of Cyrtodaria siliqua. Classification (NCBI taxonomy): domain Eukaryota; kingdom Metazoa; phylum Mollusca; class Bivalvia; order Adapedonta; family Hiatellidae; genus Cyrtodaria; species Cyrtodaria siliqua. The sequence continues at coordinate 227,258 of JAWPHD010001609.1, forward strand.
TTTTCTTCCCGTCACATCGACATCACTGATGTTTTGTTGTTGTCATTGTTGATTTAATATTTGGCGATTATATGTTGGTCCTGTTGTTGTCCACGCCATATCGACTTCACTGTTGTTTTTTGGTGTCATTGTCGATTATTATTAGGCTTGGCTGTTGGTGTTGTTTGATAATATGTTGGTCCTGTTGTTGTTGTTTCAGTCATATTGACCGCACTGTTGTTTTGTTGTTGTCATTGTTGATTCAATATTTGGCTTGGGTGTTGTTGTTGTGTGATTGTATGTTGATCCTGTTTTTCTTGTTTCAGTCATGTCGACTTCACTGTTGGTTTGTTGTTGTCATTGTTGCTTCAGTATTTGGCTTGGGTGTTGTTGTTATTTGATTATATGTTGGTCCTGTTGTTGTTTCAGTCATATTGACTTGACTGTTGTTTTGTTGTCATTGTTGATTCATTATTTGGTTTGGGTGTTGCTGTAAGATTATATGTTGATTCTGTTGTTTTTTTACCGTCATATCGACTTCACTGCTGTTTTGGTTAGTGTCATTGTTGATTCATTGTTTGGCTTGGCTGTTGGTGTTGTTTGATTATATGTTGGTCCTGTTGTTGTTGTTTAAGTCACTGCACTGTTGTTTTGTTGTTGTCATTGTTGATTCCGTATTTGGTTTGGTACCTATTGTTGTTGCGTTTAATTGTTGTTTAAGTCAAATTTTGCAACATCGTTGTTCTTCAATTTAAATTTGGTCCTGTCATTGTAGTTCTGTCATATTGACTTAACTGTTGTTTTGTTGTCATTGTTGATTCATTATTTGGCTTGGGGTGTTGTTATTGTTTGATTATATGTTGATGCTGTTGTTTTGTTCCCGTCATATCGACATCCCTGTTGTTTTGTTGGTGTCATTGTCAATTATTATTAGGCTTGGCTGTTGCTGTTGTTTGATTATATTTTGGTCCTGTTGTTGTTTCAGTCATATTGACCGCACTGTTGTTTTGTTGTTGTCATTGTTGATTCAATATTTGGCTTGGTTGTTGCTGTTGTTTGATTATATGTTGGTCCTCTTGTTTTTTTTTGCAGTCATATTGACTGCACTGTTGTTTTGTTGTTGTCATTGTTGATTTAATATTTGGCATGGGTGTTGCTGTTGTTTGATTATTTGTTGGTCCTGTTGTTGTCCAAGCCATATTGACTGCACTGTTGTTTTGTTGTTGTCATTGTTGATTTAATATTTGGCTTGGGTGTTGCTGTTGTTTTGTTGTTGATTCCATATTTGGTTTGGGTCCGGTTGTTGTTGCGTTTAATTGTTGTTCAAGTCAAATTTTGCAACATTGTTGTTCTTCAATTTAAATTTGGTCCTGTCGTTGTAGTTCTGTCATATTGACTTGACTGTTGTTTTGTTGTCATTGTTGATTCATTATTTGGCTTGGGGTGTTGTTGTTTGATTATATGTTGATGCTGTTGTTTTTGTTCCCGTCATATCGACATCACTGTTGTTTTGTTGTTCTCTTTTGATTCAATATTTGGCTTGGGTGTTGTTTTGTGAATCGCTGTCCTTCAATTAAAATTTGGTCCTGTTGTTGTAGTTCCAGTCATATTGATTTGACTGTTGTTTTGTTGTGATTGTTGATTCATTATTTGGGTTGGGTGTTGTTTTATTATATGTTGATTTTGTTGTTTTTGTTCCCGTCATATTGACTTCACTGTTGGTTTGTTGTTGTCATTGTTGCTTCAGTAGTAGGCTTCGGTGTTGTTGTTGTTTGATTATATGTTGGTCCTGACGTTGTTTCAGTCATATTGACTGCACTGTTGTTTTGTTGTTGTCATTGTTGATTTAATATTTGGTTTGGGTGTTGCTGTTGTTTGATTATATGTTGGCCCTGTTGTTGTCCGAGCCATTTCGACTTCACTGTTGTTTTGTTGTCGTCATTTTTGATTCAATATTTGGCTTGGGTGTTGTTTTGTGAATCGTTGTTCTTCAATTAAAATTTGGCCTGTTGTTGTAGTTCCAGTCATATTGACTTGACTGCTGTTTTGTTGTCTTTGTTGATTCATTATTTGGGTTGGGGGTTGTTGTTCGATTATATGTTGATTCTGTTGTATTTGTTCCCGTCATATCGACTTCACTGTTGTTTTGGTTGGTGTCATTGTTGATTCATTGTTTGGCTTGGCTGTTGCTGTTGTTTGATTATATGTTGGTCCTGTTGTTGTTGTTTCTGTCACTGCACTGTTGTTTTGTTGTTGTCATTGTTGATTCCATAATTGGTTTGGTACCAGTTGTTGTTGCGTTTAATTGTTGTTTAAGTCAAATTTTGCAACATCGTTGTTCTTCAATTTAAATTTGGTCCTGTCATTATAGTTCTGTCATATTGACTTGACTGTTCTTTTGTTGTCATTGTTGATTCATTATTTGACTTGGGGTGTTGTTGTTGTTTGATTATATGTTGATGCTGTTGTTAGCTCTACTGGCCAAGGGCCAGCAGAGCTTATGGGATGGTGTGTTGTCCGTCTTCCGTCGTCCGTCGTCCGTCCGTCGTCCGTCGTCCGTCCGTTAACTTTTCTTCAAACGACTTCTCCTCAGAAACCGCTTGGCTAATTTTGACCAAACTTCACATGGATGATCCTTAGATGAATGCTTTTTAGATTTGTTAAAATTAGGTCAGCGCTTCATCCAAGATGGCTGCCATTACCATATATGGTCGAAACCTTAAAAAATCTTCTTCTCCAGAACCTCTGGACAGATTTCAACAGTTTTTCTTTTAAAATTATCGCCAACGCCTAGACTATCAAGATTGTTCAAATAAAGTTCCCGGGGTCAAAAATGGCCGTGCCCCGGGGGTCCAAAGTTTGTATATTGAGGTTTTGCATGTTTTTCATATAGACATATAGGAAAAAACTTTAAAAAATCTTCTTCTCTGAAACCACAAGGCACAGAGCTCTCATGTATTACATGTAGCATCAGCTTATGGTCCTCTGCTAAGTTTGTTCAAATGGTGACCCTGGGGTCAAATTGGTCCCCGCCCCGGGGGTCACAATTTTACATAGACTTATATAGGATTTTTAAAAAAAAAAATCTTCTTCTCGGAAACTACAACAGCCGGAGGTTTGATATTTTGCATTTACTATAAGCTTATGGTCCTTTACCAAGTTTGTTCAAATGGTGACCCTCGGGTCACATTTGGCCCCGCACCAAGGGTCACATGTTTTACATAGACATGTATAGGGAAAAACTTAAAAAATCTTCTTCTCTGAAACTGCAAGAGCCAGAGGTTTAATATTTTGCATTTGCTATAAGCTTGTGGTCCTCTACCAAGTTTGTTCAAATGGTGACCCAGGGGTCACATTTGGCCCCACCCCTGGGGTCACAGTTTTACATAGGCTTGTATAGGCAAAAATGAAAAAAAATCTTCTTCTCTGGAACCACATGGCACAGAGCTCTCATGTATTACATGTAGCATCAGCTTATGGTCCTCTACTAAGTTTGTTCAAATGCTGACCCTGGGGTCAAATTTGTCCCCGCCGCAAGGGTCACAGTTTTACATAGACTTATATAGGATCTTTTTTTTTAAAAATCTTCTTCTCTGGAACTGCAACAGCTTAAGGTTTAATATCTTGCATTTGCTATAAGCTTATGGTCCTTTACAAAGTTTGTTCAAATTGTGACCCTCGGGTCACATTTGACCCCGCCCCAAGGGTCACATGTTTTACATAGACATGTATAGGGAAAAACTGAAAAAATCTTCTTCTCTGAAACTGCAAGAGCCAGAGGTTTAATATTTTGCATTTGCTATAAGCTTATGGTCTTCTACCAAGTTTGTTCAAATGGTGGCCTATTGGTCATATTTGGCCCCACCCTGGGGGTCAGTTTTACTTAGGCTTGTATAGGCAAAAGCTTTTTTTTTTTTTTAATTTTTTTTTAATTTTATTTTTTTTTATTTTTTTTTTTCAATTGCAATTTTTTTTTGTTTTTTTTATTTTTTTGTTTTTTTTTAATTGTTCCAATTTTTTTCATTTTTAGCTCTACTGGCCAAGGGCCAGCAGAGCTTATGGGATGCTGTGTTGTCCGTCGTCCGTCGTCTGTCGTCTGTCGTCTGTCGTCCGTTAACTTTTCTTCAAACGACTTCTCCTCAGAAACCGCTTGGCTAATTTTGACCAAACTTCACGTGGATGATGCTTAGATGAATGCTTTTTAGATTTGTTAAAATTAGGTCAACGCTACATCCAAGATGGCGGCTATTACCATATATGGTCGAAACCTTAAAAAATCTTCTTCTCCAGAACCGCTGGACAGATTTCAACAGTTTTTCTTTTAAAATGATCGCCAACGCCTAGACTATCAAGTTTGTTCAAATAAAGTCCCCGGGGTCAAAAATGGCCGTGCCCCGGGGGTCCAAAATGTGTATATTGAGGTTTTGCATGTTTTTCATATAGACATATAGGAAAAAACTTTAAAAAATCTTCTTCTCTGAAACAACAAGGCACAGAGCTCTCATGTATTACATGTAGCATCAGCTTATGGTCCTCTACTAAGTTTGTTCAAATGGTGACCCTGGGGTCAAATTTGTCTCCGCCCCGGGGGTCACAGTTTTACATTGACTTATATAGGATTTCTTTTTTAAAAATCTTCTTCTCGGAAACTACAAGAGCCAGAGGTTTGATATTTTGCATTTACTATAAGCTTATGGTCCTTTACCAAGTTTGTTCAAATGGTGACCCTCGGGTCACTTTTGGCCCCGCCCCAAGGGTCACATGTTTTACATAGACATGTATAGGGGAAAACTTAAAAAATCTTCTTCTCTGAAACTGCAAGAGCCAGAGGTTTAATATTTTGCATTTGCTATAAGCTTGTGGTCCTCTATCAAGTTTGTTCAAATGGTGACCCAGGGGTCACGTTTGGCCCCACCCCGGGGATCACAGTTTTACATAGGCTTGTATAGGGTAAAACTGAAAAAAACTTCTTCTCTGGAACCACATGGCACAGAGCTCTCATGTAATACATGTAGCATCAGCTTATGGTCCTCTACTAAGTTTGTTCAAATGGTGACTCGGGGGTCAAATTTGTCCACGCCCCGAGGGTCACAGTTTTACATAGACTTATATAGGATTTTTTTTTTAAAATCTTCTTCTCGGAAACGACAAGAGCCAGAGGTTTGATATTTTGCATTTACTATAAGCTTATGGTCCTTTATCAAGTTTGTTCAAATGGTGACTCGGGGGTCAAATTTGTCCACGCCCCGAGGGTCACAATTTTACATAGACTTATATAGGATTTTTAAAAAAAAAAATCTTCTTCTCGGAAACTACAACAGCCGGAGGTTTGATATTTTGCATTTACTATAAGCTTATGGTCCTTTATCAAGTTTGTTCAAATAGTGACCCTGGGGTCACATTTGGTCCCGCCCCAAGGGTCACATGTTTTACAAAGACATGTATAGGGAAAAACTTAAAAAATCTTCTTCTCTGAAACTGCAAGAGCCAGAGGTTTAATATTTTGCTGTTGCTATAAGCTTATGGTCCTTTACCTATTTTGTTCAAATGGGGACGCTGGGGTCACATCTGGCCCCGCCCCGGGGATTCACAGTTTTACATAAATGCTTGTATAGTGAAAAACTGGAAAAAAAATTCTTCTCTATGGAACTGCAAGAGCCAGAGGTTTAATATTTTGCATTTGCTAAAAGCTTATGGTCCTTTACCAAGTTTGTTCAAATGGTAACCCTCGGGTCATATTTGACCCCGCCCCAAGGGTCACATGTTTTCATAGACATGTATAGGGAATTATTTTTTTTAATTATTTTTTTTAATATTATTTTTTGAATATTTTTTTTATTTTTGATTGATTTTTTTTTTTTTGAATATTTTTTTTTTTTTTTTTTTGATTTTTTTTTTTGAATATTTTTTTTGATTTTTTTTTTTTTTTTAAATATCTTCTTTTTTTTTTTTTTTTGAATATTTTTTTTTTTAGCTCTATGTTCGACCAGTAGGACCAGTAACAGAGGTGTTCTTGATTTAGTTAAACATGCTATATGTTGCCTCGTTAATACGGTTGGGCCTTCATTTTTCATCTGATCTTTACCAAACTTGACCAGATTCTTTAGTTATGGCTTAAAAAGCTGTTTTTGCCCGAAACTTTCAAAAAAACGTAAATGGCAGTCACTCACTTCATTGATGTTATAAGAGCCATGTTAGCCAGTAGAGCGTCCACAGGCCCTCTTGGGCCTCTTGTTTTTTTTTTTTTTTTATTATTTATTTTTTTTTTTTTTTTTTTTTATTGATTTTTTTTTTTTTTTTCTAATTTTTTTTTTTTTAAATTACCCCCCCCCCCCCCCCCCCCCCCCCCCTTTTTTTTATTGATTTTTTTTAAAAAAAAAATTTAATTTTTTTTTTCATTATGTTTATAATTACTTGACACTTACTTTAAAATTTCTTGTCGGCGCTACTCATCCTAAATGCCTTGTTGAATTTCGACGAAACTTGGCAGGAAGCATCGGTAAGATGTCTAGTTGTGCATATCACGCTTTTGTTCCAGTTCGCTGATTTTGACGGAGTTAATGGCCCTTTGACATTTTTATTTTAAATTTCTTGTCGCGCTACTCCTTAAACGGCTTGTTGGATTTCTACGAAATTTGGCAGGAAGCTTCAGTATGATGTCTAGTTGTGCAAAGCGCGGTATATCATGGAATCCTGGACAATTTCGAAAACTAGCTAGATCTTGTTAGTAATAACAGAGTTATGGCCCTTGATTTGTTGAAAAATGCTATATTGTATTTTTCTTTGTTAAATCTATAGGAGAAGAGAGCTATATCTAGCTATATCTATCTAAATCTATAAGAGCTGTTTTAGCTCAGTAGAGCGTCCACAGGCCCTCTTGGGGCCTCTTGTTTTTGTTCCCGTCATATCGACAGCACTGTTGTTTGTGTTGTGTCATTGTCAATTATTATAGGCTTGGCTGTTGCTGTTGTTTGATTATATGTTGGTCCTGTTATTGTTGTTTTCAGTCATATTGTCCGCACTGTGTTTTGTTGTTGTCATTTGGTGATTCAATATTTAGCTTGGGTGTTGCTGTTGTTTGATTATATGTTGGTCCTATTGTTGTTGTTTAAGTCATATTGACTTGACTGTTGTTTTGTTGTTGTCTTTGTTGTTTCCCTATTTCGCTTGGGTGTTCTTGTTATTCTTTGATATGTTGGTCCTCTTGTTGGTTTTCCAGTCATATTGACTGCACTGTTGTTTTGTTGTTGTCATTGTTGATTCAATATTTGGGTTGGGTGTTGTTGTTGTGTGATTGTATGTTGATCCTGTTGTTATTGTTTTATTCATATCGACTTCACTGTTGGTTTGTTGTTGTCATTGTTGCTTCAGTATTTGGCTTGGGTGTGGGGTTGTTGTTTGATTACATGTTGGTCCTTTTGTTGTTTCAGTCATATTGACTGCACTGTTGTTTTGTTGTTGTCATTGTTGATTTAATATTTGGATTGGGTGTTGCTGTTGTTTGATTATTTGTTGGTCCTGTTGTTGTCCAAGCCATATCGACTTCACTGTTGTTTTGTTGTTGTCTTTGTTGATTCAATATTTGGCTTGGGTGTTGTTTTGTGAATCGTTGTTCTTCAATTAAAATTTGGTCCTGTTTTTAGCTCACCTGGCTCAAAGGTGAGCTATTGGGATCACTCTTCGTCCGTCGTCCGTCGTCCGTCCGCCGTCCGCCGTCCGCCGTTGTCGTTAAGTTTTGCTTCAAACGACTTCTCCTCAGAAACCGCGAGGCCAATTTTGACCAAACTTCACGTGGATGATCCTTAGATGAATGCTTTTTAGATTTGTTAAAATTAGGTTGGCGCGACATCCAAGATAGCCGCCATTACCATATATGGTCGAAACCTTAAAAAATCTTCTTCTCAAGAACTGCTGGACAGATTTCTACAGTTTTTCTTTTAAAATGATCGCCAACGCCTAGACTATCAAGTTTGTTCAAATGAAGTCCCCGGGGTCAAAAATGGCCATGCCTCGGGGTCCAAAGTTTGTATATTGAGATTTTGCATGTTTTTCATATAAACATATAGGAGAAAAACTTAAAAAAATCTTCTTCTCTGAAACTACAAGGCACAGAGGTCTCATGTATTACATGTAGCATCAGCTTATGGTCCTCTACTAAGTTTGTTCAAATGGTGACCCTTGGGTCAAATTTGTATCCGCCCCGGGGGTCACAGTTTTACATAGACTTATATAGGAAAAAATTTACAAAATCTTCTTCTCGGAAACTACAAAAGCCAGAGGTTTGATATTTGCATTTACTATATGCTTATGGTCCTTTACCAATTTTGTTCAAATGGTGACCCTTGGGTCACATTTGGCCCCGCCCCAAGGGTCACATGTTTTACATAGACATGTATAGGGAAAAACTTAAAAAATCTTCTTCTCTGAAACTGCAAGAGCCAGAGGTTTAATATTTTGCGTTTGCTATAAGCTTATGGTCCTCTACCGAGTTTGTTCAAATGGTGACCCAGGGGTCACATTTGGCCCCTACCCGGGGGTCACAGTTTTACATAGGCTTGTATAGGGAAAAACTGGAAAAAAACTTCTTCTCTAAAACCACATGGCACGGAGCTCTCATGTATTACATGTAGCATCAGCTTATGGTCCTCTACTTAGTTTGTTCAAATGGTGACCCAGGGGTCAAATTTGTCCCCTCCCCGGGGGTCACAGTTTTACATAGACTTATATAGGAAAAACAAAAATATCTTCTCAGAAACTACAAGAGCCAGAGGTTTGATATTTTGCATTTACTGTAAGCTTATGGTCTTTTACCAAGTTTGTTCAAATGGTGACCCTCGGGTCACATTTGGCCCCGCACCAAGGGTCACATGTTTTACATAGACATGTATAGGGAAAAACTTTAAAAATCTTCTTCTCTGAAACTGCAAGAGCCAGAGGTTTAATATTTTGCATTTGTTATAAGCTCATGGTCCTCTACCAATTTTGTTCGAATGGTGACCCTGGGGTCACATTTGGCCCTGCCCCGAGGGACACAGTTTTACATAGGCTTGTATAGGGAAAAACTGGAAAAAAATCTTCTCTGGAACTGCAAGAGCCAGATGTTTAATATTTTGCAGTTGCTATAAGCTTATGGTCCACTACCAAGTTTGTTCAAATGGTGACCCTGGGGTAAAATTTGACCCCACCCCTCACAGTTTTACATTAAAGTCTTCTTCTCTGGAACTACAAAAGCCAGAGGTTTAATATTTTGCATTTACTATACTCTTGTGGTCCTTTACCAAGTTAGTTCAAATGGTGACCCTGGGTTCGCATTTGGCCCCGCCCCAGGGGTCACGTTTTACATAGACTTGTATAGGGAAAAACTTAAAAAATCTTCTCTAAAACCACATAGCACACAGCTCTCATATATTGCATGTAGCCCTGGGGTCACATTTGGCTATGCCCAAGGTGTTACTCTCTAGCACCTTCATTTTGTATTTGATCTTTACCAAACTTTGTCAGGGTTTTAAACTGTCTATATCAATGTTGTTATATACAACAGAGCCCACATTTCTTGAACAATCTTAACCTAACTTGCACAGATTGTATATGACCATAAGATTTCGAAGAAGTTCGATAATGTGCCAGTACTCATGTGATCGCTTTAGGGCCATCTTGGCCCTCTTGTATTGGTTCAGATTTACTCAGGTGAGCGATATAGGGCCATCATGGCCCTCTTGTTGTAGTTCCATTCATATTGACTTGAATGTTGTTTTTTTGTCATTGTTGATTCATTATTTGGGTTGGGTGTTGTTGTTTGATTATATTTTGATTCTGTTGTTTTTGTTCCCGTCATATTGACTTCACTGTTGTTTTGGTTGGTGTCATTGTTGATTCATTGTCTGGCTTGGCTGTTGCTGTTGTTTGATTATATGTTGGTCCTGTTGTTGTTGTTTCAGTCACTGCACTGTTGTTTTGTTGTTGATTCCATATTTGGTTTGGGTCCGGTTGTTGTTGCGTTTAATTGTTGTTCAAGTCAAATTTTGCAACATTGTTGTTCTTCAATTTAAATTTGGTCCTGTCGTTGTAGTTCTGTCATATTGACTTGACTGTTGTTTTGTTGTCATTGTTGATTCATTATTTGGCTTGGGGTGTTGTTGTTGTTTGATTATATGTTTATGCTGTTGTTTTTGTTCCCGTCATATCGACATCACTGTTGTTTTGTTGTTGTCTTTTTTTATTCAATATTTGGCTTGGGTGTTGTTTTGTGAATCGTTGTTCTTCAATTAAAATTTGGTCCTGTTGTTGTAGTTCCAGTCATATTGATTTGACTGTTGTTTTGTTGTCATTGTTGATTCATTATTTGGGTTGGGTGTTGTTGTTTTATTATATTTGATTCTGTTGTTTTTGTTCCCGTCATATTGACTTCACTGATTTGATTGGTGTCATTGTTGATTCATTGTTTGGCTTGGCTGTTGCTGTTGTTTGATTATATGTTGGTCCTGTTGTTGTAGTTCTGTCATATTGACTTGACTGTTGTTTTGTTGTCATTATTGATTCATTATTTGGCTTGGGGTGTTGTTGTTGTTTGATTATATGTTGATGCTGTTGTTTTTGTTCCCGTCGTATCGACATCACTGTTGTTTTGTTTGTGTCATTGTCGATTATTATAAGGCTTGGCTGTTGCTGTTGTTTGATTATATGTTGGTCCTGTTGTTGTTTCAGCCATATTGACTGCACTGTTGTTTTGTTGTTCTCATTGTTGATTTAATATTTGGCTTGTGTGTTGCTGTTGTTTGATTATATGTTGGTCCTGCTGTTGTTTCAGTCATATTGACTGCACTGATGTTTTGTTGTTGTCATTGTTGATTTAATGTTTGGCTTGGGTGTTAATGTTGTTTGAGTATATGTTGGTCCTGTTGTTGTCTAAGCCATATCGACATCACTGTTGTTTTGTTGGTGTCATTGTCGATTATTATTAGGCTTGGCTGTTGCTGTCGTTTGATTATATGTTTGTCCTGTTGTTGTTGTTTCAGTCATATTGACCGCACTGTTCTTTTGTTGTCATTGTTGATTCAATATTTGGCTTGGGTGTTGTTGTTGTGTGATTGTATGTTGATCCTGTTGTTCTTGTTTCAGTCATATCGACTTCACTGTTGGTTTGTTGTTGTCATTGTTGCTTCAGTATTAGGCTTAGGTGTTGTTGTTGTTTGATTATCTGTTGGTCCTCACGTTGTTTCAGTCATATTGACTGCACTGTTGTTTTGTTGTTGTCATTGTTGATTTAATATTTGGTTTGGGTGTTGCTGTTGTTTGATTATATGTTGGCCCTTTTGTTGTCAAAGCCATATCGACTTCACTGTTGTTTTGTTGTTGTCATTTTTTATTAAATATTTGGCTTGGGTGTTGTTTTGTGAATCGTTGTTCTTCAATTAAAATTTGGTCCTGTTGTTGTAGTTCCAGTCATATTGATTTGACTGTTGTTTTGTTGTCATTGTTGATTCATTATTTGGGTTGGGTGTTGTTGTTTTATTATATGTTGATTCTGTTGTTTTTGTTCCCGTCATATTGACTTCACTGTTTTGATTGGTGTCATTGTTGATTCATTGTTTGGCTTGGCTGTTGCTGTTGTTTGATTATATATTGGTCCTGTTGTTGTGTTTCAGTCACTGGACTGTTGTTTTGTTGTTGTCATTGTTGATTCCGTAATTGGTTTGGTACTGGTTGTTGTTGCGTTTAATTGTTGTTTAAGTCAAATTTTGCAACATTGTTGTTCTTCAATTTAAATTTGGTCCTGTCATTGTAGTTCTGTCATATTGACTTGACTGTTGTTTTGTTGTCATTGTTGATTCATTATTTCGTTTAGGGTGTTGTTGTTGTTTGATTATATGTTGGTCCTGTTGTTGTTGTTGTTTCAGTCACTGCACTGTTGTTTTATTGTCATTGTTGATTCCATATTTGGTTTGGGTCCGGTTGTTGTTGCGTTTAATTGTTGTTCAAGTCAAATTTTGCAACATCTTTGTTCTTCAATTTAAATCTGGTCCTGTCGTTGTAGTTCTGTCATATTGACTTGACTGTTGTTTTGTTGTCATTATTGATTCATTATTTGGCTTGAGGTGTTGTTGTTGTTTGATTATATGTTGATGCTGTTGTTTTTGTTCCCGTCGTATCCACATCACTGTTGTTTTGTTTGTGTCATTGTCGATTATTATTAGGCTTGGCTGTTGCTGTTGTTTGATTATATGTTGGTCATGTTGTTGTTTCAGCAATATTGACTGCACTGTTGTTTTGTTGTTCTCATTGTTGATTTAATATTTGGCTTGTGTGTTGCTGTTGTTTGATTATATGTTGGTCCTGGTGTTGTCCAAGCCATATCGACTTCACTGTTGTATTGTTGGTGTCATTGTCGATTATTATTAGGCTTGGCTGTTGCTGTTGTTTGATTATGTTGGTCCTGCTGTTGTTTCAGTCATATTGAATGCACTGATGTTTTGTTGTTGTCATTGTTGATTTAATGTTTGGCTTGGGTGTTAATGTTGTTTGAGTATATGTTGGTCCTGTTGTTGTCTAAGCCATATCGACATCACTGTTGTTTTGTTGGTGTCATTGTTGATTATTATTAGGCTTGGCTGTTGCTGTCGTTTGATTATATGTTGGTCCTGTTGTTGTTGTTTCAGTCATATTGACCGCACTGTTGTCTTGTTGTCATTGTTGATTCAATATTTGGCTTGGGTGTTGTTGTTGTGTGATTGTATGTTGATCCTGTTGTTCTTGTTTAAGTCATATCGACTTCACTGTTGGTTTGTTGTTGTCATTGTTGCTTCAGTATTTGGCTTGGATGTTGTTGTTGTTTGGTTATATGTTGGTACTGTTGTTGTTGTTGTTTCAGTCACTGCACTGTTGTTTTATTGTCATTGTTGATTCCATATTTGGTTTGGGATCGGTTGTTGTTGCGTTTAATTGTTGTTCAAGTCAAATTTTGCAACATCGTTGTTCTTCAATTTAAATCTGGTCCTGTCGTTGTAGTTCTGTCATATTGACTTGACTGTTGTTTTGTTTGTGTCATTGTCGATTATTATTAGGCTTGGCTGTTGCTGTTGTTTGATTATATGTTGGTCCTGTTGTTGTTTCAGTCATATTGACTGCACTGTTGTTTTGTTGTTGTCATTGTTGATTTAATATTTGGCGTGTGTGTTGCTGTTGTTTGAATTTATGTTGGTCCTGTTTTTGTCCAAGCCATATCGACTTCACTGTTGTAATGTCGGTGTCATTGTCGATTATTATTAGGCTTGGCTGTTGCTGTTGTTTGATTGTTGGTCCTGCTGTTGTTTCAGTCATATTGACTGCACTGTTGTTTTGTTGTTGTCATTGTTGATTTAATATTTTGCTTGGGAGTTAATGTTGTTTGATTATATGTTGGTCCTGTTGTTGTTAAAGCCATATCGACATCACTGTTGTTTTGTTGGTGTCATTGTCGATTATTATTAGGCTTGGCTGTTGCTGTTGTTTGATTATATGTTGGTCCTGTTGTTTCAGTCATATTGACCGCACTGTTGTTTTGTTGTTGTCATTGTTGATTCAATATTTGGCTTGGGTGTTGTTGTTGTGTGATTGTATGTTGATCCTGTTGTTCTTGTTTCAGTCATATCGACTTCACTGTTGGTTTGTTGTTGTCATTGTTGCTTCAGTATTAGGCTTGGGTGTTGTTGTTGTTTGATTATATGTTTGTCCTGATGTTGTTTCAGTCATATTGACTGCACTGTTGTTTTGTTGTTGTCATTGTTGATTTAATATTGGGTTTGGGTGTTGTTGTTGTTTGATTATATGTTGGCCCTGTTGTTGTCCATGCCAGATTTTGCAACATTGTTGTTCTTCAATTTAAATTTAGTCCTGTCGTTGTAGTTCTGTCATATTGACTTGACTGTTGTTTTGTTGTCATTGTTGATTTATTATTTGGCTTGGGGTGTTGTTGTTGTTTGATTATGAGTTGATGCTGTTGTTTTTGTTCCCGTCATATCGACTTCACTGTTGTTTTGTTGTTGTCTTTGTTGATTCAATATTTGGCTTGGGTGTTGTTTTGTGAATCATTGTTCTTCAATTAAAATTTGGTCCTGTTGTTGTAGTTCCAGTCATATTGATTTGACTGTTGTTTTGTTGTCATTGTTGATTCATCATTTGTGTTGGGTGTTGTTGTTTTATTATATGTTGATTCTGTTGTTTTTGTTCCCGTCATATTGACTTCACTGTCGTTTTGGTTGGTGTCATTGTTGTTTCATTGTTTGGCTTGGCTGTTGCTGTTGTTTGATTATATGTTGGTCCTGTTGTTGTGTTTCAGTCACTGCACTGTTGTTTTGTTGTTGTTATTGTTGATTCCATATTTGATTTGGTACTGGTTGTTGTTGCGTTGAATTGTTGTTTAAGTCAAATTTTGCAACATTGTTGTTCTTCAATTTAAATTTGGTCCTGTCATTGTAGTTCTGTCATATTAACTTGACTGTTGTTTTGTTGTCATTGTTGATTCATCATTTGGCTTGGGGTGTTGTTGTTGTTTGATTATATGTTGTTCCTATTGTTGTTGTTGTTTCAGTCACTGCACTGTTGTAATTTTGTCAATGTTGATTACATATTTGGTTTGGGTCTGGTTGTTGTTGCGTTTAATTGTTGTTCAAGTCAAAATTTGCAACATCGTTGTTCTTCAATTTAAATCTGGTTCTGTCATTGTAGTTCTGTCATATTGACTTGAATGTTGTTTTGTTGTCATTATTGTTTCATTATTTGGCTTGGGGTGTTGTTGTTATTTGATTATGAGTTGATGCTGTTGTTTTTCTTCCCGTCACATCGACATCACTGTTGTTTTGTTGTTGTCATTGTTGATTTAATATTTGGCGATTATATGTTGGTCCTGTTATTGTCCAAGCCATATCGACTTCACTGTTGTTTTTTTGGTGTCATTGTCGATTATTATTAGGCTTGGCTGTTGCTGTTGTTTGATTATATGTTGGTCTTGTTGTTGTTGTTTCAGTCATATTGACCGCACTGTTGTTTTGTTGTTGTCATTGTTGATTCAATATTTGGCTTGGGTGTTGTTGTTGTGTGATTGTATGTTGATCCTGTTGTTCTTGTTTCAGTCATATCGACTTCACTGTTGGTTTGTTGTTGTCATTGTTGCTTCAGTATTTGGCTTCGGTGTTGTTGTTATTTGATTATATGTTGGTCCTGTTGTTGTTTCAGTCATAATCACTGCACTGTTGTTTTGTTGTTGTCATTGTTGATTTAATATTAGGTTTGGGTGTTGCTGTTGTTTGATTACATGTTGGCCCTGTTGTTGTCTAAGCCATATCGACTTCACTGTTGTTTTGGTTGGTGTCATTGTTGATTCATTGTTTGGCTTGGCTGTTGCTGTTGTTTTATTATATGTTGGTCCTGTTGTTGTTGTTTCAGTCACTGCACTGTTGTTTTGTTGTTGTGATTGTTGATTCCGTATTTGGTTTGGTACCGGTTGTTGTTGCTTTTAATTGTTGTTTAAGTCAAATTTTGCAACATTGTTGTTCTTCAATTTAAATTTGGTCCTGTCATTGTAGTTCTGTCATATTAACTTGACTGTTGTTTTGTTGTCATTGTTGATTCATCATTTGGCTTGGGGTGTTGTTGTTGTTTGATTATATGTTGTTCCTATTGTTGTTGTTGTTTCAGTCACTGCACTGTTGTTTTATTGTCATTGTTGATTCCATATTTGGTTTGGGATCGGTTGTTGTCGCGTTTAATTGTTGTTCAAGTCAAATTTTGCAACATCGTTGTTCTTCAATTTGAATCGTCCTGTCTTTGTAGTTCTGTCATATTGACTTGACTGTTGTTTTGTTGGTGTCATTGTCGATTATTATTAGTCTTGGCTGTTGCTGTTGTTTGATTATATGTTGGTCCAGTTGTTGTTTCAGCCATATTGACTGCACTGTTGTTTTGTTGTTGTCATTGCTGATTTAATATTTGGCGTGTGTGTTCCTGTTGTTTGAATTTATGTTGGTCCTGTTGTTGTCCAAGCCATATCGATTTCACTGTTGTAATGTTGGTGTCATTGTCGATTATTATTAGGCTTGGCTGTGGCTGTTGTTTGATTATGTTGGTCCTGCTGTTGTTTCAGTCATATTGACTGCACTGTTGTTTTGTTGTTGTCATTGTTGATTTAATATTTGGCTTGGGTGTTAATGTTGTTTGATTATATGTTGGTCCTGTTGTTGTTAAAGCCATATCGATATCACTGTTGTTTTGTTGGTGTCATTGTCGATTATTATTAGGCTTGGCTGTTGCTTTTGTTTGATTAAATGTTGGTCCTGTTGTTGTTGTTTCAGTCATATTGACCACACTGTTGTTTTGTTGTTGTCATTTTTGATTCAATATTTGGCTTGGGTGTTGTTGTTGTGTGATTGTATGTTGATCCTGTTGTTCTTGTTTCAGTCATATCGACTTCACTGTTGGTTTGTTGTTGTCATTGTTGCTTCAGTATTAGGCTTGGGTGTTGTTGTTGTTTGATTATAGGTTGGTCCTGACGTTGTTTCAGTCATATTGACTGCACTGTTGTTTTGTTGTTGTCATTTGTTGATTTAATATTTGGTTTGGGTGTTGCTGTTGTTTGATTATATGTTGGCCCTGTTGTTGTCCAAGCCATTTCAACTTCACTGTTGTTTTGTTGTCGTCATTTTTGATTCAATATTTGGCTTGGGTGTTGTTTTGTGAATCGTTGTTCTTTAATTAAAATTTGGCCTGTTGTTGTAGTTCCAGTCATATTGACTTGACTGTTTTGTTGTCTTTGTTGATTCATTATTTGGGTTGAGTGTTGTTGTTCGATTATATGTTAATTCTGTTGTATTTGTTCCCGTCATATCGACTTCACTGTTGTTTTGGTTGGTGTCATTGTTGATTCATTGTATGGCTTGGCTGTTGCTGTTGTTTGATTATATGTTGGTCCTGTTGTTGTTGTTTCTGTCACTGCACTGTTGTTTTGTTGTTGTCATTGTTGATTCCATAATTGGTTTGGTACCGGTTGTTGTTGCGTTTAATTCTTGTTTAAGTCAAATTTTGCAACATCGTTGTTCTTCAATTTAAATTTGGTCCTGTCATTATAGTTCTGTCATATTGACTTGACTGTTCTTTTGTTGTCATTGTTGATTCATTATTTGGCTTGGGGTGTTGTTGTTGTTTGATTATATGTTGGTTCTGTTGTTGTTAAAGTCATATTGACTGCACTGTTGTTTTGTTGTTGTCATTGTTGATTTAATAATTGGCTTGTGTGTTGCTGTTGTTTGATTATATGTTGGTCCTGTTGTTGTAGTTTCAGTCATATTGACCGCACTGTTGTTTTGTTGTTGTCATTGTTGATTCACTATTTTGCTTGGGTTTTGCTGTTGTTTGATTATATGTTGGTCATGTTGTTGTTGTTTTAGTCATATTGACTTGACTGTTATTTTCTTGTTGGCTTTGTTGTTTCCTTAATTGGCTTGGGTGTTCTTGTTATTGTATGATATGTTTGTCCCCTTGTTGGTTTTCCAGTCATATTGACTGCACTGTTGTTTTGTTGTTGTCATTGTTGATTCAATATTTGGGTTTGGTGTTGTTGTTGTGTGATTGTATGTTGATCCTGTTGTTCTTGTTTCAGTCATATCGACTTTACTGTTGGTTTGTTGTTGTCATCGTTGCTTCAGTATTTGGCTTGGGTGTTGTTGTTGTTTGATTATATGTTGGTCCTGTTGTTGTTTCAGTCATATTGACTGCACTGTTGTTTTGTTGTTGTCATTGTTTATTTAATATTTGACTTGGGTGTTTTCTGTTGTTTGATTATATGTTGGTCCTGTTGTTATCTAAGCCATATCGACATCACTGTTGTTTTGTTGGTGTCATTGTCAATTATTATTAGGCTTGGCTGTTGCTGTTGTTTGATTATATGTTGGTCTGTTGTTGTTTCAGTCATATTGACTGCACTGTTGTTTTGTTGTTGTCATTGTTGATTCAATATTTGGCTTGGTTGTTGCTGTTGTTTGATTATATGTTGGTCCTCTTGTTGGTTTTCCAGTCATATTGACTGCACTGTTGTTTTGTTGTTGTCATTTTTGATTCAATATTTGGCTTGGGTGTTGTTTTGTGAATCGTTGTTCTTGAATTAAAGTTTGGTCCTGTTGTTGTAGTTCCAGTCATATTGATTTGACTGTTGTTTTGTTGTCATTGTTGATTCATTATTTGGGTTGGGTGTTGTTGTTTGATTATATGTTGATTCTGTTGTTTTTGTTTCAGTCATATCGACTTCACTGTTGGTTTGTTGTTGTCATTGTTGCTTCAGTATTTGGGTTGGGTGTTGTTGTTGTTTGATTATATGTTGGTCCTGTTGTTGTTCAGTCATATTGACTGCACTGTTGTTTTGTTGTTGTCATTGTTGATTTAATATTTGGCATGGGTGTTGCTGTTGTTTGATTATTTGTTGGTCCTGTTGTTGTTCAAGCCATATCGACTTCACTGTTGTTTTGTTGTTGTCATTGTTGATTTAATATTTGGCTTTGGTGTTGTTGTTGTGTGATTGTATGTTGATCCTGTTGTTCTTGTTTCAGTCATATCGACTTCACTGTTGGTTTGTTGTTGTCATTGTTGCTTCAGTATTTGGCTTGGGTGTTGTTGTTGTTTGATTATATGTTGGTCCTGTTGTTGTTTCAGTCATATTGACTGCACTGTTGTTTTATTGTTGTCACTGTTGATTTAATATTTGGCATGAGTGTTGCTGTTGTATGATTATTTGTTGGTCCTGTTGTTGTTCAAGCCATATTGCCTTCACTGTTGTTTTGTTGTTGTCATTGTTGCTTCAGTATTTGGGTTGGGTGTTGTTGTTGTTTGATTATATGTTGGTCCTGTTGTTGTTCAGTCATATTGACTGCACTGTTGTTTTGTTGTTGTCATTGTTGATTTAATATTTGGCATGGGTGTTGCTTTTGTTTGATTATTTGTTGGTCCTGTTGTTGTTCAAGCCATATTGACTTCACTGTTGTTTTGTTGTTGTCATTGTTGATTCAATATTTGGCTTTGGTGTTGTTGTTGTTTGATTGTATGTTGATCCTGTTGTTCTTGTTTCAGTCATATCGACTTCACTGTTGGTTTGTTGTTGTCATTGTTGCTTCAGTATTTGGCTTGGGTGTTGTTGTTGTTTGATTATATGTTGGTCCTGTTGTTGTTTCAGTCATATTGACTGCACTGTTGTTTTATTGTTGTCACTGTTGATTTAATATTTGGCATGAGTGTTGCTGTTGTATGATTATTTGTTGGTCCTGTTGTTGTTCAAGCCATATCGCCTTCACTGTTGTTTTGTTGTTGTCATTGTTGATTCAATATTTGGCTTGGGTGTTGTTTTGTGAATCGTTGTTCTTTAATTAAAATTTGGTCCTGTTGTTGTAGTTCCAGTCATATTGATTTGACTGTTGTTTTGTTGTCATTGTTGATTCATTATTTGGGTTGGGTGTTGTTGTTTGATTATATGTTGATTCTGTTGTTTTTGTTTCAGTCATATTGACTTCACTGTTGGTTTGTTGTTGTCATTGTTGCTTCAGTATTTGGTTTGGGTGTTGTTGTTGTTTGATTATATGTTGGTTCTGTTGTTGTTTCAGTCATATTGACTGCACTGTTGTTTTGTTGTTGTCACTGTTGATTTAATATTTGGCATGAGTGTTGCTGTTGTTTGATTATTTGTTTGTCCAGTTGTTGTTCAAGCCATATCGACTTCACTGTTGTTTTGTTGTTGTCATTGTTGATTCAATATTTGGCTTGGGTGTTGTTGTTGTTTGATTATATGTTGGTCCTATTGTTGTTGTTTCAGTCATATTGACCGCACTGTTGTTTTGTTGTCATTGTTGATTCAATATTTGGCTTGGGTGTTGTTGTTGTGTGATTGTATGTTGATCCTGTTGTTCTTGTTTCAGTCATATCGACTTCACCGTTGGTTTGTTGTTGACATTGTTGCTTCAGTATTATGCTTGGGTGTTGTTGTTGTTTGATTATCTGTTGGTCCTCACGTTGTTTCAGTCATATTGACTGCACTGTTGTTTTGTTGTTGTCATTGTTGATTTAATATTTGGTTTGGGTGTTGCTGTTGTTTGATTATATGTTGGCCCTTTTGTTGTCAAAGCCATATCGACTTCACTGTTGTTTTGTTGCTGTCATTTTTGATTCAATATTTGGCTTGGGTGTTGTTTTGTGAATCGTTGTTTTTCAATTAAAATTTGGTCCTGTTGTTGTAGTTCCTGTCATATTGACTTGACTGTTGTTTTGTTGTCATTGTTGATTCATTATTTGGGTTGGGTGTTGTTGTTGTTTGATTATATGTTGATGCTGTTGTTTTTGTTCCCGTCATATCGACATCACTGTTGTTTTGTTGGTGTCATTGTCAATTATTATTAGGCTTGGCTGTTGCTGTTGTTTGATTATGTTGGTCCTGCTGTTGTTTCAGTCATATTGACTGCACTGATGTTTTGTTGTTGTCATTGTTGATTTAATGTTTGGCTTGGGTGTTAATGTTGTTTGAGTATATGTTGGTCCTGTTGTTGTCTAAGCCATATCGACATCACTGTTGTTTTGTTGGTGTCATTGTCGATTATTATTAGGCTTGGCTGTTGCTGTTGTTTGATTATATGTTGTTCCTGTTGTTTTTGTTCCCGTCATATCGACTCCACTGTTGTTTTGTTGTTGTCATTGTTGATTTAATATTTGGCTTTGGTGTTGTTGTTGTGTGATTGTATGTTGATCCTGTTGTTCTTGTTTCAGTCATATCGACTTCACTGTTGGTTTGTTGTTGTCATTGTTGCTTCAGTATTTGGCTTGGGTGTTGTTGTTGTTTGATTATATGTTGGTCCTGTTGTTGTTTCAGTCATATTGACTGCACTGTTGTTTTATTGTTGTCACTGTTGATTTAATATTTGGCATGAGTGTTGCTGTTGTATGATTATTTGTTGGTCCTGTTGTTGTTCAAGCCATATTGCCTTCACTGTTGTTTTGTTGTTGTCATTGTTGCTTCAGTATTTGGGTTGGGTGTTGTTGTTGTTTGATTATATGTTGGTCCTGTTGTTGTTCAGTCATATTGACTGCACTGTTGTTTTGTTGTTGTCATTGTTGATTTAATATTTGGCATGGGTGTTGCTGTTGTTTGATTATTTGTTGGTCCTGTTGTTGTTCAAGCCATATTGACTTCACTGTTGTTTTGTTGTTGTCATTGTTGATTCAATATTTGGCTTTGGTGTTGTTGTTGTGTGATTGTATGTTGATCCTGTTGTTCTTGTTTCAGTCATATCGACTTCACTGTTGGTTTGTTGTTGTCATTGTTGCTTCAGTATTTGGCTTGGGTGTTGTTGTTGTTTGATTATATGTTGGTCCTGTTGTTGTTTCAGTCATATTGACTGCACTGTTGTTTTATTGTTGTCACTGTTGATTTAATATTTGGCATGAGTGTTGCTGTTGTATGATTATTTGTTGGTCCTGTTGTTGTTCAAGCCATATCGCCTTCACTGTTGTTTTGTTGTTGTCATTGTTGATTCAATATTTGGCTTGGGTGTTGTTTTGTGAATCGTTGTTCTTTAATTAAAATTTGGTCCTGTTGTTGTAGTTCCAGTCATATTGATTTGACTGTTGTTTTGTTGTCATTGTTGATTCATTATTTGGGTTGGGTGTTGTTGTTTGATTATATGTTGATTCTGTTGTTTTTGTTTCAGTCATATTGACTTCACTGTTGGTTTGTTGTTGTCATTGTTGCTTCAGTATTTGGTTTGGGTGTTGTTGTTGTTTGATTATATGTTGGTTCTGTTGTTGTTTCAGTCATATTGACTGCACTGTTGTTTTGTTGTTGTCACTGTTGATTTAATATTTGGCATGAGTGTTGCTGTTGTTTGATTATTTGTTTGTCCAGTTGTTGTTCAAGCCATATCGACTTCACTGTTGTTTTGTTGTTGTCATTGTTGATTCAATATTTGGCTTGGGTGTTGTTGTTGTTTGATTATATGTTGGTCCTATTGTTGTTGTTTCAGTCATATTGACCGCACTGTTGTTTTGTTGTCATTGTTGATTCAATATTTGGCTTGGGTGTTGTTGTTGTGTGATTGTATGTTGATCCTGTTGTTCTTGTTTCAGTCATATCGACTTCACCGTTGGTTTGTTGTTGACATTGTTGCTTCAGTATTATGCTTGGGTGATGTTGTTGTTTGATTATCTGTTGGTCCTCACGTTGTTTCAGTCATATTGACTGCACTGTTGTTTTGTTGTTGTCATTGTTGATTTAATATTTGGTTTGGGTGTTGCTGTTGTTTGATTATATGTTGGCCCTTTTGTTGTCAAAGCCATATCGACTTCACTGTTGTTTTGTTGCTGTCATTTTTGATTCAATATTTGGCTTGGGTGTTGTTTTGTGAATCGTTGTTTTTCAATTAAAATTTGGTCCTGTTGTTGTAGTTCCTGTCATATTGACTTGACTGTTGTTTTGTTGTCATTGTTGATTCATTATTTGGGTTGGGTGTTGTTGTTGTTTGATTATATGTTGATTCTGTTGTTTTTGTT
Source organism: Cyrtodaria siliqua (assembly GCA_037043455.1). Classification (NCBI taxonomy): domain Eukaryota; kingdom Metazoa; phylum Mollusca; class Bivalvia; order Adapedonta; family Hiatellidae; genus Cyrtodaria; species Cyrtodaria siliqua. The sequence goes on from JAWPHD010001609.1 coordinate 249,785, forward strand.
TCAGTCATATTGACTTCACTGTTGGTTTGTTGTTGTCATTGTTGCTTCAGTATTTGGTTTGGGTGTTGTTGTTGTTTGATTATATGTTGGTCCTGTTGTTGTTTCAGTCATATTGACCGCACTGTTGTTTTGTTGTTGTCATTGTTGATTCAATATTTGGGTTGGGTGTTGTTGTTGTGTGATTGTAATGTTGATCCTGTGGTTCTTGTTTCAGTCATATCGACTTCACTGTTGGTTTATTGTTGTCATTGTTGCTTCAGTATTTGGCTTGGGTGTTGTTGTTGTTTGAATATATGTTGGTCCTGTTGTTGTTTCAGTCATATTGACTGCACTGTTGTTTTGTTGTTGTCATTGTTGATTTAATATTTGGCATGGATGTTGCTGTTGTTTGATTATTTGTTGGTCCTGTTGTTGTCTAAGCCATATTGACTGCACTGTTGTTTTGTTGTTGACATTGTTGATTTAATATTTGGCTTGGGTGTTGCTGTTGTTTGATTATTTGTTGGTACTGTTGTTTTCCCAGCCATATCGACTGCACTGTTGTTTTGTTGTTGATTCCATATTTGGTTTGGGTCCGGTTGTTGTTGCGTTTAATTTTTGTTCAAGTCAAATTTTGCAACATTGTTGTTCTTCAATTTAAATTTGGTCCTGTCGGTGTAGTTCTGTCATATTGACTTGACTGTTATTTTGTTGTCATTGTTGATTCATTATAAGTCTTGGGGTGTTGCTGTTGTTTGATTATATGTTGATGCTGTTGTTTTTGTTGGTGTCATATCGACATCACTGTTGTTTTGTTGGTGTCATTGTCAATTATTATTAGGCTTGGCTGTTGCTGTTGTTTGATTATTTGTTTGTCCTGTTGTTGTAGTTTCAGTCATAATGACCGCACTGTTGTTTTGTTGTTGTCATTGTTGAATCAATATTTCGCTTGGGTGTTGCTGTTGTTTCATTATATGTTGGTCCTGTTGTTGTTGTTTTAGTCATATTGACTTCACTGTTATTTTGTTGTTGTCTTTGTTGTTTCCCTAATTGGCTTGGGTATTCTTGTTATTGTTTGATATGTTGGTCCCCTTGTTGGTTTTCCAGTCATATCGACTTTACTGTTGGTTTGTTGTTGTCATTGTTGCTTCAGTATTTGGCTTGGGTGTTGTTGTTGTTTGATTATATGTTGGTCCTGTTGTTGTTTCAGTCATATTGACTGCACTGTTGTTTTGTTGTTGTCATTGTTTATTTAAGATTTGACATGGGTGTTGCTGTTGTTTGATTATATGTTGGTCCTGTTGTTGTTCAAGCCATATCAACTTCACTGTTGTTTTGTTGTTGTCATTGTTAATTCAATATATGGCTCGGGTGTTGTTTTGTGAATCGTTGTTCTTCAATTAAAATTGGAGCTGTTGTTGTAGTTCCAGTCATATTGATTTGACTGTTGTTTTGTTGTCATTGTTGATTCATTTTTTGGGTTGGGTATTGTTGTTTGATTATATGTTGATTCTGTTGTTTTTGTTCCCGTCATATCGACTCCACTGTTGTTTTGGTTGGTGTCATTGTTGATTCATTGTTTGGCTTGGCTGTTGCTGTTGTTTGAATATATGTTGGTCCTATTGTTGTTGTTGTTTCAGTCACTGCACTGTTGTTTTGTTGTCATTGTTGATTCCATATTTGGTTTGGGTCTGGCTATTGTTGCGTTTAATTGTTGTTCAAGTCAAATTTTGCAACATCGTCGTTCTTCAATTTAAATTTGGTTCTGTCAGTGTAGTTCTGTCATATTGACTTGAATGTTGTTTTGTTGTCATTATTGTTTCATTATTTGGCTTGGGGTGTTGTTGTATTTGATTATGAGTTCATGCTGTTGTTTTTGTTCCCGTCATATCGACATCACTGTTGTTTTGTTGGTGTCATTGTCAATTATTATTAGGCTTGGCTGTTGCTGTTGTTTGATTATATGTTAATCCTGCTGTTGTTTCAGTCATATTGACTGCACTGTTGTTTTGTTGTTGTCATTGTTGATTTAATATTTGGCTTGGGTGTTAATGTTGTTTGATTATATGTTGGTCCTGTTGTTGTCTAAGCCATATCAACATCTTTTTTGTTTTGTTGGTGTCATTGTCGATTATTATTAGGCTTGGCTGTTGCTGTTGTTTGATTGTATGTTGATCCTGTTGTTCTTGTTTCAGTCATATTGACTGCACTGTTGTTTTGTTGTTGTCATTGTTGATTTAATATTTGGCTTGGGTGTTGCTGTTTTTTGATTATATGTTGGTCCTGTTGTTGATGTTTCAGTCATATTTACCGCACTGTTGTTTTGTTGTTGTCATTGTTGATTCAATATTTGGCTTGGGTGTTGTTGTTGTGTGATTGTATGTTGATCCTGTTGTTCTTGTTTCAGTCATATTGACTGCACTGTTGTTTTGTTGTTGTCATTGTTGATTTAATATTTGGTTTGATTGTTGCTGTTTTTTTATTATATGTTGGTCCTGTTGTTATCGAAGCCATATCGACTTCACTGTTGTTTTGTTGTTGTCATTGTTGATTCAATATTTGGCTTGGGTGTTGTTTTGTGAATCGTTGTTCTTTAATTAAAATTTGGTCCTGTTGTTGTAGTTCCAGTCATATTGATTTGACTGTTGTTTTGTTGTCATTGTTGATTCATTATTTGGGTTGGGTGTTGTTGTTTGATTATATGTTGATTCTGTTGTTTTTGTTTCAGTCATATCGACTTCACTGTTGGTTTGTTGTTGTCATTGTTGCTTCAGTATTTGGCTTGGGTGTTGTTGTTGTTTGATTATATGTTGGTTCTGTTGTTGTTTCAGTCATATTGACTGCACTGTTGTTTTGTTGTTGTCACTGTTGATTTAATATTTGGCATGAGTGTTGCTGTTGTTTGATTATTTGTTTGTCCTGTTGTTGTTCAAGCCATATCGACTTCACTGTTGTTTTGTTGTTGTCATTGTTGATTCAATATTTGGCTTAGGTGTTGTTTTGTGAATCGTTGTTCTTTAATTAAAATTTGGTCCTGTTGTTGTAGTTCCAGTCATATTGATTTGACTGTTGTTTTGTTGTCATTGTTGATTCATTATTTGGGTTGGGTGTTGTTGTTTGATTATATGTTGATTCTGTTGTTTTTGTTCCCATCATATTGACATCACTGTTGTTTTGTTTGTGTCATTGTCGATTATTATTAGGCTTGGCTGTTGCTGTTGTTTGATTATGTTGGTCCTGCTGTTGTTTCAGTCATATTGACTGCACTGATGTTTTGTTGTTGTCATTGTTGATTTAATGTTTGGCTTGGGTGTTAATGTTGTTTGAGTATATGTTGGTCCTGTTGTTGTCTAAGCCATATCGACATCACTGTTGTTTTGTTGGTGTCATTGTCGATTATTATTAGGCTTGGCTGTTGCTGTTGTTTGATTATATGTTGTTCCTGTTGTTTTTGTTCCCGTCATATCGACTCCACTGTTGTTTTGGTTGGTGTCATTGTTGATTCATTGTTTGGCTTGGCTGTTGCTGTTGTTTGAATATATGTTGGTCCTATTGTTGTTGTTGTTTCAGTCACTGCACTGTTGTTTTGTTGTCATTGTTGATTCCATATTTGGTTTGGGTCTGGCTATTGTTGCGTTTAATTGTTGTTCAAGTCAAATTTTGCAACATCGTCGTTCTTCAATTTAAATTTGGTTCTGTCAGTGTAGTTCTGTCATATTGACTTGAATGTTGTTTTGTTGTCATTATTGTTTCATTATTTGGCTTGGGGTGTTGTTGTATTTGATTATGAGTTCATGCTGTTGTTTTTGTTCCCGTCATATCGACATCACTGTTGTTTTGTTGGTGTCATTGTCGATTATTATTAGGCTTGGCTGTTGCTGTTGTTTGATTATATGTTAATCCTGCTGTTGTTTCAGTCATATTGACTGCACTGTTGTTTTGTTGTTGTCATTGTTGATTTAATATTTGGCTTGGGTGTTAATGTTGTTTGATTATATGTTGGTCCTGTTGTTGTCTAAGCCATATCGACATCTTTTTTGTTTTGTTGGTGTCATTGTCGATTATTATTAGGCTTGGCTGTTGCTGTTGTTTGATTGTATGTTGATCCTGTTGTTCTTGTTTCAGTCATATTGACTGCACTGTTGTTTTGTTGTTGTCATTGTTGATTTAATATTTGGCTTGGGTGTTGCTGTTTTTTGATTATATGTTGGTCCTGTTGTTGATGTTTCAGTCATATTTACCGCACTGTTGTTTTGTTGTTGTCATTGTTGATTCAATATTTGGCTTGGGTGTTGTTGTTGTGTGATTGTATGTTGATCCTGTTGTTCTTGTTTCAGTCATATTGACTGCACTGTTGTTTTGTTGTTGTCATTGTTGATTTAATATTTGGTTTGATTGTTGCTGTTTTTTTATTATATGTTGGTCCTGTTGTTATCGAAGCCATATCGACTTCACTGTTGTTTTGTTGTTGTCATTGTTGATTCAATATTTGGCTTGGGTGTTGTTTTGTGAATCGTTGTTCTTTAATTAAAATTTGGTCCTGTTGTTGTAGTTCCAGTCATATTGATTTGACTGTTGTTTTGTTGTCATTGTTGATTCATTATTTGGGTTGGGTGTTGTTGTTTGATTATATGTTGATTCTGTTGTTTTTGTTTCAGTCATATCGACTTCACTGTTGGTTTGTTGTTGTCATTGTTGCTTCAGTATTTGGCTTGGGTGTTGTTGTTGTTTGATTATATGTTGGTTCTGTTGTTGTTTCAGTCATATTGACTGCACTGTTGTTTTGTTGTTGTCACTGTTGATTTAATATTTGGCATGAGTGTTGCTGTTGTTTGATTATTTGTTTGTCCTGTTGTTGTTCAAGCCATATCGACTTCACTGTTGTTTTGTTGTTGTCATTGTTGATTCAATATTTGGCTTAGGTGTTGTTTTGTGAATCGTTGTTCTTTAATTAAAATTTGGTCCTGTTGTTGTAGTTCCAGTCATATTGATTTGACTGTTGTTTTGTTGTCATTGTTGATTCATTATTTGGGTTGGGTGTTGTTGTTTGATTATATGTTGATTCTGTTGTTTTTGTTCCCATCATATTGACATCACTGTTGTTTTGTTTGTGTCATTGTCGATTATTATTAGGCTTGGGTGTTGCTGTTGTTTGATTATATGTTGGTCCTGTTGTTTCAGTCATATTGACTGCACTGTTGTTTTGTTGTTGTCATTGTTGATTTAATATTTGGCTTGTGTGTTGCTGTTGTTTGATTATATGTTGGTCCTGTTGTTGTCCAAGCCATATCGACTTCACTGTTGTATTGTTGGTGTCATTGTCGATTATTATTAGGCTTGGCTGTTGCTGTTGTTTGATTATGTTGGTCCTGCTGTTGTTTCAGTCATATTGACTGCACTGATGTTTTGTTGTTGTCATTGTTGATTTAATGTTTGGCTTGGGTGTTAATGTTGTTTGAGTATATGTTGGTCCTGTTGTTGTCTAAGCCATATCGACATCACTGTTGTTTTGTTGGTGTCATTGTCGATTATTATTAGGCTTGGCTGTTGCTGTTGTTTGATTATATGTTGTTCCTGTTGTTGTTGTTTCAGTCATATTGACCGCACTGTTGTTTTGTTGTCATTGTTGATTCAATATTTGGCTTGGGTGTTGTTGTTGTGTGATTGTATGTTGATCCTGTTGTTCTTGTTTCAGTCATATCGACTTCACCGTTGGTTTGTTGTTGACATTGTTGCTTCAGTATTATGCTTGGGTGTTGTTGTTGTTTGATTATCTGTTGGTCCTCACGTTGTTTCAGTCATATTGACTGCACTGTTGTTTTGTTGTTGTCATTGTTGATTTAATATTTGGTTTGGGTGTTGCTGTTGTTTGATTATATGTTGGCCCTTTTGTTGTCAAAGCCATATCGACTTCACTGTTGTTTTGTTGTTGTCATTTTTGATTCAATATTTGGCTTGGGTGTTGTTTTGTGAATCGTTGTTCTTCAATTAAAATTTGGTCCTGTTGTAGTTCCTGTCATATTGACTTGACTGTTGTTTTGTTGTCATTGTTGATTCATTATTTGGGTTGGGTGTTGTTGTTGTTTGATTATATGTTGATGCTGTTGTTTTTGTTCCCGTCATATCGACATCACTGTTGTTTTGTTGGTGTCATTGTCAATTATTATTAGGCTTGGCTGTTGCTGTTGTTTGATTATATGTTGGTCCTGTTGTTGTTTCAGTCATATTGACCGCACTGTTGTTTTGTTGTTGTCATTGTTGATTCAATATTTGGGTTGGGTATTGTTGTTGTGTGATTGTAATGTTGATCCTGTGGTTCTTGTTTCAGTCATATCGACTTCACTGTTGGTTTATTGTTGTCATTGTTGCTTCAGTATTTGGCTTGGGTGTTGTTGTTGTTTGAATATATGTTGGTCCTGTTGTTGTTTCAGTCATATTGACTGCACTGTTGTTTTGTTGTTGTCATTGTTGATTTAATATTTGGCATGGATGTTGCTGTTGTTTGATTATTTGTTGGTCCTGTTGTTGTCTAAGCCATATTGACTGCACTGTTGTTTTGTTGTTGACATTGTTGATTTAATATTTGGCTTGGGTGTAGCTGTTGTTTGATTATTTGTTGGTACTGTTGTTTTCCCAGCCATATCGACTGCACTGTTGTTTTGTTGTTGATTCCATATTTGGTTTGGGTCCGGTTGTTGTTGCGTTTAATTTTTGTTCAAGTCAAATTTTGCAACATTGTTGTTCTTCAATTTAAATTTGGTCCTGTCGTTGTAGTTCTGTCATATTGACTTGACTGTTATTTTGTTGTCATTGTTGATTCATTATAAGTCTTGGGGTGTTGTTGTTGTTTGATTATATGTTGATGCTGTTGTTTTTGTTGGTGTCATATCGACATCACTGTTGTTTTGTTGGTGTCATTGTCAATTATTATTATGCTTGGCTGTTGCTGTTGTTTGATTATATGTTTGTCCTGTTGTTGTAGTTTCAGTCATAATGACCGCACTGTTGTTTTTTTGTTGTCATTGTTGAATCAATATTTCGCTTGGGTGTTGCTGTTGTTTCATTATATGTTGGTCCTGTTGTTGTTGTTTTAGTCATATTGACTTCACTGTTATTTTGTTGTTGTCTTTGTTGTTTCCCTAATTGGCTTGGGTGTTCTTGTTATTGTTTGATATGTTGGTCCCCTTGTTGGTTTTCCAGTCATATTGACTTTACTGTTGGTTTGTTGTTGTCATTGTTGCTTCAGTATTTGGCTTGGGTGTTGTTGTTGTTTGATTATATGTTGGTCCTGTTGTTGTTTCAGTCATATTGACTGCACTGTTGTTTTGTTGTTGTCATTGTTTATTTAAGATTTGACATGGGTGTTGCTGTTGTTTGATTATATGTTGGTCCTGTTGTTGTTTCAGTCATATTGACTGCACTGTTGTTTTGTTGTTGTCATTGTTAATTCAATATTTGGCTCGGGTGTTGTTTTGTGAATCGTTGTTCTTCAATTAAAATTTGGAGCTGTTGTTGTAGTTCCAGTCATATTGATTTGACTGTTGTTTTGTTGTCATTGTTGATTCATTTTTTGGGTTGGGTGTTGTTGTTTGATTATATGTTGATTCTGTTGTTTTTGTTCCCGTCATATCGACTTCACTGTTGTTTTGGTTGGTGTCATTGTTGATTCATTGTTTGGCTTGGCTGTTGCTGTTGTTTGATTATATGTTGGTCCTATTGTTGTTGTTGTTTCAGTCACTGCACTGTTGTTTTGTTGTCATTGTTGATTCCATATTTGGTTTGGGTCTGGCTATTGTTGCGTTTAATTGTTGTTCAAGTCAAATTTTGCAACATCGTCGTTCTTCAATTTAAATTTGGTTCTGTCGTTGTAGTTCTGTCATATTGACTTGAATGTTGTTTTGTTGTCATTATTGTTTCATTATTTGGCTTGGGGTGTTGTTGTATTTGATTATGAGTTCATGCTGTTGTTTTTGTTCCCGTCATATCGACATCACTGTTGTTTTGTTGGTGTCATTGTCGATTATTATTAGGCTTGGCTGTTGCTGTTGTTTGATTATATGTTGGTCCTGCTGTTGTTTCAGTCATATTGACTGCACTGTTGTTTTGTTGTTGTCATTGTTGATTTAATATTTGGCTTGGGTGTTAATGTTGTTTGATTATATGTTGGTCCTGTTGTTGTCTAAGCCATATCGACATCACTTTTGTTTTATTGGTGTCATTGTCGATTATTATTAGGCTTGGCTGTTGCTGTTGTTTGATTGTATGTTGATCCTGTTGTTCTTGTTTCAGTCATATTGACTGCACTGTTGTTTTGTTGTTGTCATTGTTGATTTAATATTTGGCTTGGGTGTTGCTTTTTTTTGATTATATGTTGGTCCTGTTGTTGATGTTTCAGTCATATTGACCGCACTGTTGTTTTGTTGTTGTCATTGTTGATTCAATATTTGGCTTGGGTGTTGTTGTTGTGTAATTGTATGTTGATCCTGTTGTTCTTTTTTCAGTCATATTGACTGCACTGTTGTTTTGTTGTTGTCATTGTTGATTCAATATTTGGCTAGGGTGTTGTTTTGTGAATCGTTGTTCTTCAATTAAAATTTGGTCCTGTTGTTGTAGTTCCAGTCATATTGACTTGACTGTTGTTTTGTTGTCATTGTTGATACATTATTTGGGTTGGGTGTTGTTGTTTGATTATATGTTGATTCTGTTGTTTTTATTCCCGTCATATCGACTTCACTGTTATTTTGGTTGGTGTCATTGTTGATTCATTGTTTTGCTTGGCTGTTGCTGTTGTTTGATTATATGTTGGTCCCGTTGTTGTTGTTTCAGTCACTGCACTGTTGTTTTGTTCTTGTCATTGTTGATTCCATATTGGGTTTGGTACCGATTGTTGTTGTTCAAGTCAAATTTTGCAACATCGTTGTTTTTCAATTTAAATTTGGTGTGTCCTTGTAGTTCTGTCATATTGACATGACTGTTGTTTTGTTGTCATTGTTGATTCATTATTTGGCATATTGACATCACTGTTGTTTTGTTGGTGTCATTGTCGATTATTATTAGTCTTGGCTGTTGCTGTTGTTTGATTATATGTTGGACCTGTTGTTGTTTCAGTCATATTGACTGCACTGTTGTTTTGTTGTTGTCATTGTTGATTTAATATTTGGCTTGTGTGTTGCTGTTGTTTGATTATATGTTGGTCCTGTTGTTGTCCAAGCCATATCGACTTCACTTTTGTTTGTGTCATTGTCAATTATTATTAAGCTTGGCTGTTGCTGTTGTTTGATTATATGTTGGTCCTGTTGTTGTTGTTTCAGTCATACTGGCCGCACTGGTGTTTTGTTGTTGTCATTGTTGATTCAATATTTGGCTTGGATGTTGTTTTGTGAATGTTTTTTTTTCAAATAAAATTTGATCCTGTTGTTGTAGTTCCAGTCATATTGACGTGACTGTTGTTTTGTTGTCATTGCTGATTCATTATTTGTGTTGGGTGTTGTTGTTTGATTATATGTTGATTCTGTTGTTTTTGTTCCCGTCATATCGACTTCACTGTTGTTTTGGTTGGTGTCATTGTTGATTCATTGTTTGTTGTTGTCTTAGCCATATCGACATCACTGTTGTTTTGTTGGTGTCGTTGTCGGTTATTATTAGGCTTGGCTGTTGCTGTTGTTTGATTATATGTTGGTCCTGTTGTTGTTGTTTCAGTCACTGCACTGTTGTTTTGTTGTTGATTCCACATTTGGTTTGGGTCCGGTTGTTGTTGCGTTTAATTGTTGTTCAAGTCAAATTTTGCAACATTGTTGTTCTTCAATTTAAATTTGGTCCTGTCGTTGTATTTCTGTCATATTGACTTGACTGTTGTTTTGTTGTCATTGTCGATTCATTATTTGGCTTGCGGTGTTGTTGTTATTTGATTATATGTTGATGCTGTTGTTTTTGTTCCTGTCATATCGACATCACTGTTGTTTTGTTGTTGTCTTTTTTGATTCATTATTTGTCTTGGGTGTTGTTTTGTGAATCGTTGTTCTTCAATTAAAATTTGGTCCTGTTGTTGTAGTTCCAGTCATATTGATTTGACTGTTGTTTTGTTGTCATTGTTGATTCATTATTTGGATTGGGTGTTGTTGTTTTATTATATGTTGATTCTGTTGTTTTTGTTCCCGTCATATTGACTTCACTGTTGTTTTGGTTGGTGTCATTGTTGATTCATTGTTTGGCTTGGCTGTTGCTGTTGTTTGATTATATGTTGGTCCTGTTGTTGTGTTTCAGTCACTGCACTGTTGTTTTGTTGTTGACATTGTTGATTTAATATTTGGATTGGGTGTTAATATTGTTTGATTATATGTTGGTCCTGTTGTTGTCTTAGCCATAGCGACATCACTGTTGTTTTGTTGGTGTCATTGTCGATTATTATTAGGCTTAGCTGTTGCTGTTGTTTGATTATATGTTGGTCCTGTTGTTGTCTTAGCCATAGCGACATCACTGATGTTTTTGTTGGTGTCATTGTCGATTATTTTTAGGCTTAGCTGTTGCTGTTGTTTGATTATATGTTGGTCCTGTTGTTGTTGTTTCAGTCATATTGACCGCACTGTTGTTTTGTTGTTGTCATTGTTGATTCAATATTTGGCTTGGGTGTTGTTGTTGTGTGATTGTATGTTGATCCTGTTGTTCTTGTTTCAGTCATATTGACTGCACTGTTGTTTTGTTGTTGTCATTGTTGATTTAATATTTGTCTTGGGTGTTGCTGTTGTTTGATTATATGTTGGTCCTGTTGTTCTTGTTTCAGTCATATTGACCGCACTGTTGTTTTGTTGTTGTCATTGTTGATTTAATATTTGGTTTGGGTGTTGCTGTTGTTTGATTATATGTTGGCTCTGTTGTTGTCCAAGCCATATCGACTTCACTGTTGTTTTGTTGTTGTCATTTTTAATTCAATATTTGGCTTGGGTATTGTTTTGTGAATCATTGTTCTTCAGTTAAAATTTGGTCCTGTTGTTGTAGTTCAAGTCATATTGACTTGACTGTTGTTTTGTTGTCATTGTTGATTCATTATTTAGGTTGGGTGTTGTTGTTTGATTATATGTTGAATTTGTTGTTTTTGTTCCCGTCATATCGACTTCACTGTTGTTTTGGTTGGTGTCATTGTTGATTGATTGTTTGTTGTTGTCTTAGCAATATCGACATCACTGTTGTTTTGTTGGTGTCGTTGTCGGTTATTATTAGGCTTGGCTGTTGCTGTTGTTTGATTATATGTTGGTCCTGTTGTTGTTGTTTCAGTCATATTGACCGCACTGTTGTTTTGTTGTTGTCATTGTTGATTCAATATTTGGCTTGGGTGTTGTTGTTGTGTGATTGTATGTTGATCCTGTTGTTCTTGTTTCAGTCATATCGACTTCACTGTTGTTTTGTTGTTGTCATTGTTGCTTCAGTATTAGGCTTGAGTGTTGTTGTTGTTTGATTATATGTTTGTTCTGACGTTGTTTCAGTCATATTGACTGCACTGTTGTTTTGTTGTTGTCATTGTTGATTTAATATTTGGTTTGGGTGTTGCTGTTGTTTGATTATATGTTGGCCCTGTTGTTGTCCATGCCAGATTTTGCAACATTGTTGTTCTTCAATTTAAATTTAGTCCTGTCGTTGTAGTTCTGTCATATTGACTTGACTGTTGTTTTGTTGTCATTGTTGATTCATTATTTGGCTTGGGGTGTTGTTGTTGTTTGATTATGAGTTGATGCTGTTGTTTTTGTTGGTGTCATATCGACTTCACTGTTGTTTTGTTGTGGTCTTTGTTGATTCAATATTTGGCTTGGGTGTTGTTTTGTGAATCATTTTTCTTCAATTAAAATTTGGTCCTGTTGTTGTAGTTCCAGTCATATTGATTTGACTGTTGTTTTGTTGTCATTGTTGATTCATTATTTGGGTTGGGTGTTGTTGTTTTTTTTATGTTGATTCTGTTGTTTTTGTTCCCGTCATATTGACTTCACTGTTGTTTTGTTGGTGTCATTGTCAATTATTATTAGGCTTGGCTGTTGCTGTTGTTTGATTATATGTTGGTCCTGTTGTTGTTGTTTCAGTCATATTGACCGCACTGTTGTTTTGTTGTTGTCATTATTGATTCAATATTTAGCTTGGGTGTTGCTGTTGTTTGATTTTATGTTGGTCCTATTGTTGTTGTTTTAGTCATATTGACTTGACTGTTGTTTTGTTGTTGTCTTTGTTGTTTCCCTATTTGGCTTGGGTGTTCTTGTTATTGTTTGATATGTTGGTCCTCTTGTTGGTTTTCCAGTCAAATTGACTGCACTGTTGTTTTGTTGTTGTCATTGTTGATTTAATATTTGGCGATTATATGTTGGTCCTGTTGTTGTCCACGCCATATCGACTTCACTGTTGTTTTTTTGGTGTCATTGTCGATTATTATTAGGCTTGGCTGTTGGTGTTGTTTGATAATATGTTGGTCCTGTTGTTGTTGTTTCAGTCATATTGACCGCACTGTTGTTTTGTTGTTGTCATTGTTGATTCAATATTTGGCTTGGGTGTTGTTGTTGTGTGATTGTATGTTGATCCTGTTGTTCTTGTTTCAGTCATATCGACTTCACTGTTGGTTTGTTGTTGTCATTGTTGCTTCAGTATTTGGCTTGGGTGTTGTTGTTATTTGATTATATGTTAGTCCTGTTGTTGTTTCAGTCATATCGACTTCACTGTTGTTTTGGTTAGTGTCATTGTTGATTCATTGTTTGGCTTGGCTGTTGGTGTTGTTTGATTATATGTTGGTCCTGTTGTTGTTGTTTAAGTCACTGCACTGTTGTTTTGTTGTTGTCATTGTTGATTCCGTATTTGGTTTGGACCTATTGTTGTTGCGTTTAATTGTTGTTTAAGTCAAATTTTGCAACATCGTTTTTCTTCAATTTAAATTTAGTCCTGTCATTGTAGTTCTGTCATATTGACTTGACTGTTGTTTTGTTGTCATTGTTGATTCATTATTTGACTTGGGGTGTTGTTGTTGTTTGATTATATGTTGATGCTGTTGTTTTTGTTCCTATCATATCGACATCCCTGTTGTTTTGTTGGTGTCATTGTCAATTATTATTAGGCTTGGCTGTTGCTGTTGTTTGATTATATGTTGGTCCTGTTGTTGTTTCAGTCATATTGACCGCACTGTTGTTTTGTTGTTGTCATTGTTGATTCAATATTTGGCTTGGTTGTTGCTGTTGTTTGATTATATGTTGGTCCTCTTGTTGGTTTTCCAGTCATATTGACTGCACTGTTGTTTTGTTGTTGTCATTGTTGATTTAATATTTGGCATGGGTGTTGCTGTTGTTTGATTATTTGTTGGTCCTGTTGTTGTCCAAGCCATATTGACTGCACTGTTGTTTTGTTGTTGTCATTGTTGATTTAATATTTGGCTTGGGTGTTGCTGTTGTTTGATTATTTGTTGGTACTGTTGTTTTCCAAGCCATATCGACTGCACTGTTGTTTTGTTGTTGATTCCATATTTGGTTTGGGTCCGGTTGTTGTTGCGTTTAATTGTTGTTCAAGTCAAATTTTGCAACATTGTTGTTCTTCAATTTAAATTTGGTCCTGTCGTTGTAGTTCTGTCATATTGACTTGACTGTTGTTTTGTTGTCATTGTTGATTCATTATTTGGCTTGGGGTGTTGTTGTTTGATTATATGTTGATGCTGTTGTTTTTGTTCCCGTCATATCGACATCACTGTTGTTTTGTTGTTCTCTTTTGATTCAATATTTGGCTTGGGTGTTGTTTTGTGAATCGCTGTCCTTCAATTAAAATTTGGTCCTGTTGTTGTAGTTCCAGTCATATTGATTTGACTGTTGTTTTGTTGTGATTGTTGATTCATTATTTGGGTTGGGTGTTGTTTGATTATATGTTGGTTCTGTTGCTGTGTTTCAGTCACTGCACTGTTGTTTTGTTGTTGTCATTGTTGATTCCGTATTTGTTTTGGTACCGGTTGTTGTTGCGTTTAATTGTTGTTTAAGTCAAATTTTGCAACTTTGTTGTTCTTCAATTTAAATTTGGTCCTGTCATTATAGTTCTGTCATATTGACTTGACTGTTGTTTTGTTGTCATTGTTGATTCATTGTTTGGCTTGGGTTGTTGTTGTTGTTTGATTATATGTTGGTCCTGTTGTTGTTGTTGTTTCAGTCACTGCACTGTTGTTTTATTGTCATTGTTGATTCCATATTTGGTTTGGGATCGGTTGTTGTCACGTTTAATTGTTGTTCAAGTCAAATTTTTCAACATCGTCGTTCTTCAATTTGAATTGTCCTGTCGTTGTAGTTCTGTCATATTGACTTGACTGTTGTTTTGTTGGTGTCATTGTCGATTATTATTAGTCTTGGCTGTTGCTGTTGTTTGATTATATGTTGGTCCAGTTGTTGTTTCAGTCATATTGACTGCACTGTTGTTTTGTTGTTGTCATTGTTGATTTAATATTTGGCGTGTGTGTTCCTGTTGTTTGAATTCATGTTGGTCCTGTTGTTGTCCAAGCCATATCGACTTCACTGTTGTAATGTTGGTGTCATTGTCGATTATTATTATTAGGCTTGGCTGTTGCTGTTGTTTGAATATGTTGGTCCTGCTGTTGTTTCAGTCATATTGACTGCACTGTTGTTTTGTTGTTGTCATTGTTGATTTAATATTTGGCTTGGGTGTTAATGTTGTTTGATTATATGTTGGTCCTGTTGTTGTCTAAGCCATATCGACATCACTGTTGTTTTGTTGGTGTCATTGTCTATTATTATTAGGCTTGGCTGTTGCTGTTGTTTGATTATATGTTGGTCCTGTTGTTGTTGTTTCAGTCATATTGACCGCACTGTTGTTTTGTTGTTTTCATTTTTGATTCAATATTTGGCTTGGGTGTTGTTGTTGTGTGATTGTATGTTGATCCTGTTGTTCTTGTTTCAGTCATATCGACTTCACTGTTGGTTTGTTGTTGTCATTGTTGCTTCAGTATTAGGCTTGGGTGTTGTTGTTGTTTGATTATATGTTGGTCCTGACGTTGTTTCAGTCATATTGACTGCACTGTTGTTTTGTTGTTGTCATTGTTGATTTAATATTTGGTTTGGGTGTTGCTGTTGTTTGATTATATGTTGGCCCTGTGTTGTCTAAGCCATTTCGACTTCACTGTTGTTTTGTTATCGTCATTTTTGATTCAATATTTGGCTAGGGTGTTGTTTTGTGAATCGTTGTTCTTCAATTAAAATTTGGCCTTTTGTTGTAGTTCCAGTCATATTGACTTGACTGCTGTTTTGTTGTCTTTGTTGATTCATTATTTGGGTTGGGTGTTGTTGTTCGATTATATGTTGATTCTGTTGTATTTGTTCCCGTCATATCGACTTCACTGTTGTTTTGGTTGGTGTCATTGTTGATTCATTGTTTGTCTTGGCTGTTGCTGTTGTTTGATTATTTGTTGGTCCTGTTGTTGTTGTTTCTGTCACTGCACTGTTGTTTTTTTGTTGTCATTGTTGATTCCATAATTGGTTTGGTACCAGTTGTTGTTGCGTTTAATTGTTGTTTAAGTCAAATTTTGCAACATCGTTGTTCTTCAATTTAAATTTGGTCCTGTCATTATAGTTCTGTCATATTGACTTGACTGTTCTTTTATTGTCATTGTTGATTCATTATTTGACTTGGGGTGTTGTTGTTGTTTGATTATATGTTGATGCTGTTGTTTTTGTTCCCGTCATATCGACATCACTGTTGTTTTGTTTGTGTCATTGTCGATTATTATTAGGCTTGGCTGTTGCTGTTGTTTGATTATATGTTGGTCCTGTTGTTGTTTCAGTCATATTGACTGCACTGTTGTTTTGATGTTGTCATTGTTGATTTAATATTTGGCTTTTGTGTTGCTGTTGTTTGATTATATGTTGGTCTTGTTGTTGTCCAAGCAATATTGACTTCACTGTTGTATTGTTGGTGTCATTGTCGATTAATATTAGGCTTGGCTGTTGCTGTTGTTTGATTATGTTGGTCCTGCTGTTGTTTCAGTCATATTGACTGCACTGTTGTTTTGTTGTTGTCCTTGTTGATTCATTATTTGGGTTGGGTGTTTTTGTTTGATTATATTTTGATTCTGTTGTTTTTGTTCCTGTCATATCGACTTCACTGTTGTTTTGGTTGGTGTCATTGTTGATTCATTGTTTGGCTTGGCTGTTGCTGTTGTTTGATTATATGTTGGTCCTGTTGTTGTTGTTTCAGTCACTGCACTGTTGTTTTGTTGTTGATTCCATATTTGATTTGGGTCCGGTTGTTGTTGCGTTTAATTGTTGTTCAAGTTAGATTTTGCAACATTGTTGTTCTTCAATTTAAATTCAGTCCTGTCATTGTAGTTCTGTCATATTGACTTGACTGTTGTTTTGTTGTTGTCATTGTTGATTTAATATTTGGTTTGGGTGTTGCTGTTGTTTGATTATATGTTGGCCCTGTTGTTGTCCAAGCCATATCGACTTCACTGTTGTTTTGTTGTTGTCATTTTTCATTCAGTATTTGGCTTGGGTGTTGTTTTGTGAATCGTTGTTCTTCAATTAAAATTTGGTCCTGTTGTTGTAGTTCGTCATATTGACTTGACTGTTGTTTTGTTGTCATTGTTGATTCATTATTTGGGTTGGGTGTTGTTGTTTGATTATATGTTGATTCTGTTGTTTTTGTTCCCGTCATATCGACTTCACTGTTGTTTTGGTTGGTGTCATTGTTGATTCATTGTTTGGCTTGGCTGTTGCTGTTGTTTGATTATATGTTGGTCCTGTTGTTGTTGTTTCAGTCACTGCACTGTTGTTTTGTTGTTGTGATTGTTGATTCCGTATTTGGTTTGGTACCTGTTGTTGTTGCTTTTAATTGTTGTTTAAGTCAAATTTTGCAACATCGTTGTTCTTCAATTTAAATTTGGTCCTGTCATTGTAGTTCTGTTATATTGACTTGACTGTTGTTTTGTTGTCATTGTTGATTCATTATTTGATTAGGGGTGTTGTTGTTGTTTGATTATATGTTGGTCCTATTGTTGTTGTTTTAGTCATATTGACTTGACTGTTGTTTTGTTGTTGTCATTGTTGATTCAATATTTTTCTTGGTTGTTGCTGTTGTTTGATTATATGTTGGTCCTATTGTTGTTGTTTCAGTCATATTGACTTGACTGTTGTTATGTTGTCATTTTTTATTCGTTATTTGGCTTGGGGTGTTGTTGTTGTTTAATTATATGTTGATGCTGTTGTTTTTGTTCCTGTCGTATTGATACCACTGTTGTTTTGTTTGTGTCATTGTCGATTATTATTAGGCTTGGCTGTTGCTGTTGTTTGATTATATGTTGGTCCTGTTGTTGTCGAAGCCATATCGACTTCACTGTTGTTTTGTTGTTGTCTTTGTTGATTCAATATTTGGCTTGGGTGTTGTTTTGTGAATCGTTGTTATTCAATTAAAATTTGGTCCTGTTGTTGTAGTTCCAGTCATATTGACTTGACTGTTGTTTTGTTGTAATTGGTGATTCATTATTTGGGTTGGGTGTTGTTGTTTGATTATATGTTGATTCTGTTGTTTTTGTTCCCGTCGTATCGACTTCACTGTTGTTTTGGTTGGTGTCATTGTTGATTCATTGTTTGGCTTGGCTGTTGCTGTTGTTTGATTATATGTTGGTCCTGTTGTTGTTGTTTCAGTCACTGCACTGTTGTTTTGTTGTTGTGATTGTTGATTCAGTATTTGGTTTGGTACCGGTTGTTGTTGCTTTTAATTGTTGTTTAAGTCAAATTTTGCAACATCGTTGATCTTAAATTTAAATTTGGTCCTGTCATTGTAATTCTGTCATATTGACTTGACTGTTGTTTTGTTGTCATTGTTGATTCATTATTTGACTTGGGGTGTTGTTGTTGTTTGATTATATGTTGATGCTGTTGTTTTTGTTCCCGTCATATCGACATCACTGTTGTTTTGTTGGTGTCATTGTCAATTATTATTAGGCTTGGCTGTTGCTGTTGTTTGATTATATGTTGGTCCTGTTGTTGTTGTTTCAATCATATTGACCGCACTGTTATTTTGTTGTTGTCATTGTTGATTCAATATTTTTCTTGGGTGTTGCTGTTGTTTGATTATATGTTGGTCCTATTGTTGTTGGTTTAGTCACAAAGTGTGGTAGGGGAGCCATATTGATTTTGTGCTTTCTGTCTGTCTGTCTGTTTCTCTGTCTGTATGTCTGTGTCACAAACGATGTCCGATCAATAACTAGAGAATGGTTGGACCTAGGGTCCTCAAACTTGAATGGATGGTTGGTCATGACAAGTAGATGACCCCTATTGATTTTGGGTTCACTAGATCAAAGGTCAAGGTTGCGGTGACATTGACTATCAAAACGATGTCTGATCAATAAATAGAGAATGGTTGAACCTAGGGTCCTCAATCTTGGAAGGATGGTTGGTCATGACCTGTAGATGACCCCTATTGATTTTGGGGTCACTAGGTCAACAGTCAAGGTCGCGGTGACCTTGACTATCAGAACGATGTCCGATCAATAACTAGAGAATGGTTGGACCTAGGTCCTCAAACTTGGAAGGATGGTTGGTCATGACCCAGTAGATGACCCCTATTGATTTTTTTTGTTTAATTTTTTTTTAATTTTTAGCTCTACTGGCCAAAGGCCAGCAGAGCTTATGGGATGGTGTGGTGTCCGTCCGTCCGTCCGTCCTTCCGTCCGTTAACTTTTGCTTGTGTACACTCTAGAGGCCACATTTCTGATGCAATCATCATGAAACTTTGTCAGAATGTTTGTCTCAATGAAATCTCGGTCAAGTTCGAAAATGGGTCATGTGGGGTTAAAAACTAGGTCACTAGGTCAAATATTGGAAAAACCTTGTGTACACTCTAGAGGCCATATTTTTGACCCGAGCTTGATGCAACTTTGTCAGAATGTTTGTCTTAAATATATCTTGGTCAAGTTTGAAAATGGGTCACATGGAATTAAAAACTAGGTCACTAGGTCAAATACTTGAAAAACCTTGAGTATACTCTAGGAGCCGTATTTCTGACCCAATCTTGATGAAACTTTGTCAGAATGTTTGTCTCAATGAAATCTCGGTCAAGTTCAAAAATGGGTCATGTGGGGTCAAAAACTAGGTCACTAGGTCAAATACTTGAAAAAACTTGTGTACACTCTATAGGTCATATTTGTTACCCAATCTTGATGAAACTTTGTCAAATTGTTTATCTTAAGTATATCTTGATCAACTTCGGAAATGGGTCACATGGCGTTAAAAACTAGGTCACTAGGTCAAACTTTGGAAAAACCTTGTGTACACTCTAGAGGCCATATTTTTGACCCGATCTTGATGAAACTTTGTCAGAATGTTTGTCTCAATGAAATCTCGGTCAAGTTCAAAAATGGTTCATGTGGGTCAAAAACTAGGTCAATAGGTCAAATACTTGAAAAAACTTGTGTACACCCTAGAGGTCATATTTGTTACCCAATCTTGATGAAACTTTGTCAAATTGTTTATCTTAATTATATCTTGATCAAGTTCGGAAATGGGTCACATGAAAATAAAAACTAGGTCACTAGGTCAAATATTGGAAAAACCTTGTGTACACTCTAGAGGCCATATTTTTGACCCGAGCTTGATGCAACTTTGTCAGAATGTTTATCTTAATTGTTTGTCTCAATGAAATCTCGGTCAAGTTCGAAAATGGGTCATGTGGTGTCAAAAACTAGGTCACTAGGTCAAATATTGGAAAAACCTTGTGTACACTCTAGAGGCCATATTTTAGACCCGAGCTTGATGCAACTTTGTCAGAATGTTTGTCTTAATTATATCTTGGTCAAGTTTGAATATGGGTCACATGGTGTTAAAAACTAGGTCACTAGGTCAAACTTTGGAAAAACCGTATGTACACTCTAAAGGCCATATTTTTGACCCGATCTTGATGAAACTTTGTCAGAATGTCAAGTTCAAAAATGGGTCATTTGGGGTCAAAAACTAGGTCACTAGGTCAAATACTTGAAAAAACTTGTGTACACTCTAGAGGTCATATTTGTTACCCAATCTTGATGAAACTTTGTCAAATTGTTTATCTTAATTATATCTTGATCAAGTTCGGAAATGGGTCACATGAAGTTAAAAACTAGGTCACTAGGTCAAATATTGGAAAAACCTTGTGTACACTCTAGAGGCCATATTTTTGACCCGAGCTTGATGCAACTTTGTGAGAATGTTTGTCTTAATTATATCTTGGTCAAGTTTGAAAATGGGTCACATGGGGTTAAAAACTAGGTCACTAGGTCAAATACTTGAAAAACCTTGTGTACACTCTAGAAGCCGTATTTCTGACCCAATCTTGATGAAACTTGGTCAGAATGTTTGTCTTAATTATATATTGGTCAAGTTCAAAAATGGGTCACATGGTGTTAAAAACTAGGTCACTAGGTCAAACTTTGGAAAAACTGTGTGTACACTCTAGAGGCCATATTTCTGACCCTGATGAAACTTGGTCGAAATGTTGTCTTATTTATATTTTGGTCAAGTTCGAAAATGGGTCCCATGGGGTCAAAAACTAGGTCACTAGGTCAAATACTTGAAAAACCTTGTGTACACTCTAGACGCCATATTTTTTTTCATTCGATCTTTACTAAACTTTACCAGATTGTTAATGTCAATAACAGCTCGGTAAAGTTTGTTTTTAGCTTATGGGATGGTGTGTTGTCCGTTTTCCGTCGTCCGTCAACTTTTCTTGTGTACACTCTAGAGGCCACATTTCTGATGCAATCATCATGAAACTTTGTCAGAATGTTTGTCTCAATGAAATCTCGGTCAAGTTCAAAAATGGGTCATGTGGGGTCAAAAACTAGGTCACTAGGTCAAATACTTGAAAAAACTTGTGTACACTCTAGAGGTCATATTTGTTACCCAATCTGGATGAAACTTTGTCAAATTGTTAATCTTAATTATATCTTGATCAAGTTCGGAAATGGGTCACATGGAGTTAAAAACTAGGTCACTAGGTCAAATACTTGAAAAAAAGCTTGTGTACACTCTAGAAGCCGTATTTCTGACCCAATCTTAATGAAACTTTGTCAAAATGTTTGTCTTATTTATATCTTGGTCAATTTTGAAAATGGGACACATGGGGTTAAAAACTAGGTCACTAGGTCAAATACTTGAAAAACCTTGTGTACACTCTAGAAGCCGTATTTCTGACCCAATCTTAATGAAACTTTGTCAAAATGTTTGTCTTATTTATATCTTGGTCATGTTCAAAAATGGGTCACATGGTGTTAAAAACTAGGTCACTAGGTCAAACTTTGGAAAAACCGTGTGTACACTCTAGAGGCCATATTTTTGACCCGATCTTGATGCAATTTTGTCAGAATATTTGTCTCAATTATAGCTTGCGAAAGTTCGAAAATGGGTCACACAGGGTCAAAAACTAGGTCACTAGGTCAAATACTTTAAAAACCTTGTGTACACTATAGAGGCCATATTTCTGACCCGATCTTGATGAAACTTTGTCGAAATGTTGTCTTAATTATATTTTGGTCAAGTTCGAAAATGGGTCCCATGGGGTCAAAAACTAGGTCACTAGGTCAAATACTTGAAAAACCTTGTGTACACTCTAGACACCATGTAGTATGACTCAATTGATCAATGGTATAACAGCCAGTAGAGCGTTCACAGGCCCTCTTGGGCCTCTTGTTTTAATTTTTAATTCATTTTAATTTTTGCATTAAAAGTTTTAGGGTCGGCCCCTTAAAAAAATAGAGTCGGTCGGGTTACCTGAACCACACAGATTTTTTATGTGGCCTTACTGATACAGATAGTAGATACAGTCAAAGGGATACGATCTCAGATCAATAGAGAACGGTTGGACCTAGAGTTGTCAATTATGCCTGTTCGGGCGAGTGGGGGAGCCATACGTTTTTGTCCCATGGACAATAACAATTTCTAGTGGTGTTTGGTGTTGTTGTGTGATTGTATGTTGATCCTGTTTTTCTTGTTTCAGTCATATCGAGTTTACTGTTGGTTTGGTGTTGTCCTTGTTGCTTCAGTATTTGGCTTAGGTGTTGTTGTTGTTTGATTATATTTTGGTGCTGTTGTTGTTTCAGTCATATTGACTGCACTTTTATTTTGTTGGTGTCATTGTTGATTTAATATTTGACTTGGGTGTTGCTGTTGTTTGGTCATGTGTTGGTCCTGTTGTTGTCCAAGCCATATCGACTTCACTGTTGTTTTGTTGTTGTCTTTCGTTGATTCAATATTTGGCTTGGGTGTTGTTTTATGAATCGTTGTTCTTTAATTAAAATTTGGTCCTGTTGTTGTAGTTTCAGTCATATTGAATAACTGTTGTTTTGTTGTCATTGTTGATTCATTATTTGGGTTGGGTGTTGTTGTTTGATTATATGTTGATTCTGTTTTTAGCTCACCTGAGCCGAAGTCTCAAAGGTGAGCTATTGGGATCACTCTTCGTCCGTCGTCCGTCGTCGTCCGTCGTCGTCCGTCGTCCGTCGTCGTCCGTCGTTAACTTTTGCTTCAAACGACTTCTCCTCAGAAACCGCATGGCCAATTTTGACCAAACTTCATGTGTATGATCCTGAGATGAATGCTTTTTAGATTTGATAAAATTAGGTCAGCGCGAAATCCAAGATGGCCACCATTACCATATATGGTCGAAACCTTAAAAAATCTTCTTCTCAAGAACAGCTGGACAAATTTCAACAGATCTCGACTATTAAGTTTGTTCAAATGAAGTCCCCGGGATCAAAATGACCATGCCCCGGGGGTCCAAAGTTTGTATATTGAGATTTTGCATGTTTTTCATATAGACATATAGGAAAAAACTTTAAAAAATCTTCTTCTCTGAAACCACAAGGCACAGAGGTCTCATGTATTACATGTAGCATCAGCTTATGGTCCTCTTCTAAGTTTGTTCAAATAGTGACCCTGGGGTCAAATTTATTCCCGCCCCGAGGGTCGCAGTTTTACATAGACTTACATATATATATTTTTTTAAAAATCTTCTTCTCGGAAACTACAAGAGCCAGAGGTTTGATATTTTGCATTTACTATAAGCTTATGGTCCTTTACCAATTTTGTTCAAATGGTGACCCTCGGGTCACATTTGGCCCCGCCCCAAGGGTCACATGTTTTACATAGACATGTATAGGGAAAAACTTAAAAAATCTTCTTCTCTGAAACTGCAAGAGCCGGAGGTTTAATATTTTGCATTTGCTATAAGCTTATGGTCCTCTCTACCAAGTTTGTTCAAATGGTGACCCAGGGGTCACATTTGGCCCGCCGCGGGGATCACAGTTTTACATAGGCTTTTATAGGGAAAAACTGAAAAAAATCTTCTTCTCTGGAACCACATGGCACGGAGCTCTCATGTATTACATGTAGCATCAGCTTATGGTCCTCTACTTAGTTTGTTCAAATGGTGACCCTAGTGTCAAATTTGTCCCCGCCCCAGGGGTCACAGTTTTACATAGGCTTATATAGGAAACAAAATTAAAAAATCTTCTCGGAAACTACAAAAGCCAGAGGTTTGATATTTTGCATTTACTATAAGCTTGTGGTCCTTTACCAAGTGTGTTCTAATGGTGACCCTCGGGTCACATTTGGTCCCGCCCCAAGGGTCACATGTTTTACATAGAGATGTATAGGGAAAAACTTAAAGAATCTTCTTCTCTTGAACTGCAAGAGCCAGAGGTTTAATATTTTGCATTTGCTATAAGCTTATGGTCCTCTACCAAGTTTGTTCAAATGGTGACCCTGGTTTCAAACTTGGCCACACCCCAGGGGTCACAGTTTTATATAGACATATATATAGGAAAAAAACAATCTTCTCTTAAACTGCAAGAGCCAGAGGTTTAATATTTTGCATTTACTATAAGATAATTGTCCTCGACCAAGTTTGTTCAAATGGTGATCCCGGGGTAAAATTTGACACCACTCCGAGGGTCACAGTTTTACATAGACGTATATAGGAAACACATTAAAGTCTTCTTCTCTGGAACTACAAGAGCCAGAGGTTTAATATTTTGCTTTTACTATACTCTCATGGTCCTTTACCAAGTTTGTTCAAATGGTGACCCTGGATTCACATTGGACCCTGCCCCAGGGGTCACGTTTTACATAGACTTGTATAGGGAAAAACTGAAAAAATCTTCTTCTCTAAAACCACAAGTCACACAGCTCTCATATATTACATGTAGCCCTGCCCAAGGTGTTACTCTCGAGGACCTTGATTTTGTATTTGATCTTTACCAAACTTTATCAGAGTCTTAAACTGTCTATATCAATGTTGTTATATACAACAGAGTCCACATTTCTTGAACAATATTAACCAAACTTGCACAGATTGTATATGACCATAAGATTTCGAATTAGTTTGATAATGTGCCAGTACTCAGGTGATCGCTTTAAGGCCATCTTGGCCCTCTTCTCTTGTAATGGTTCAAATTTACTCAGGTGAGCGATATAGGGCCATCATGGCCCTTTTGTTTTTTGTTCCCGTCATATCGACTTCACTGTTGTTTTGGTTGGTGTCATTGTTGATTCATTCTTTGGCTTTGCTGTTGCTGTTGTTTGATTATATGTTGGTCCTGTTGTTGTTGTTGTTTCAGTCACTGCACTGTTGTTTTGTTGTCATTGTTGATTCCATATTTGGTTTGGGTCTGGTTGTTGCTGCGTTTAAATGTTGTTCAAGTCAAATTTTGCAACATCGTTGTTCTTCAATTTAAATTTGGTTCTGTCGTTGTAGTTCTGTCATATTGACTTGAATGTTGTTTTGTTGTCATTATTGATTCATTATTTGGCTTGGGGTGTTCTTATTAGGCTTGGCTGTTGCTGTTGTTTGATTATATGTTGGTCCTGTTGTTGTTTCAGTCATATTGACTGCACTGTTGTTTTGTTGTTGTCATTGTTGATTTAATATTTTACTTGTGTGTTGCTGTTGTTTGATTATATGTTGGTCCTGTTGTTGTCCAAGCCATATCGACTTCACTGTTTTATTGTTGGTGTCATTGTCGATTATTATTAGGCTTGGCTGTTGCTGTTGTTTGATTATGTTGGTCCTGCTGTTGTTTCAGTCATATTGACTGCACTGTTGTTTTGTTGTTGTCATTGTTGATTTAATATTTGGTTTGGGTGTTGCTGTTGTTTGATTATATGTTGGCCCTGTTGTTGTCCAAGCCATATCGACTTCACTGTTGTTTTGTTGTTGTCATTTTTGATTCAATATTTGGCTTGGGTGTTGTTTTGTGAATCGTTGTTCTTCAATTAAAATTTGGTCCTGTAGTTGTTGCTCCAGTCATATTGACTTGACTGTTGTTTTGTTGTCATTGTCGATTATTATTAGTCTTGGCTGTTGCTGTTGTTTGATTATATGTTGGTCCAGTTGTTGTTCAAGCCATATCGACTTAGCTGTTGTTTTGTGGTTGTCATTGTTGATTCAATATTTGGCTTGGGTGTTGCTGTTGTTTGATTATATGTTGATCCTCTTGTTGTAGTTCCAGTCATATTGACTTGACTGTTGTTTTGTTGTCATTGTTGATTTATTATTTGTGTTAGGTGTTGTTGTTTGATTATATGTTGGTCCTGTTGTTGTTCTAGCCATTTCGCCTTATCTGTTGTTTTGTTGTTGTCATTGTTGATTCAATATTTGGCTTGGGTGTTGTTTTGTGAATCGTTGTTTTTCAATTAAAATTTGGTTCTGTAGTTGTAGTTCCAGTCATATTGACTTGACTTTTGTTTTGTTGTCATTATTCATTATTTGGCTTGGGTGTAACACTATGCTATCTGGCACTAGTAAATGGCTATCATGTTTAACTCGCATGATATGGTGTGCCATTATTAAGCTTAATATATAAATAGATGTTTACATCATAGGTTAAGCCTGTGATTTGTGGTTATCAGAATGAGGCTGCCTATCAGAATGCGGCTGCATGAATAGAGCCGTGGGCAGTCTTGGTCGAGCTATGGTCTAGAGTAGACGTATAATTTGTACCTAGCATTTTTAGTAATTAAAAATGTAGACTTATTTAAACAGACTTATTTGTTTTACTCCATGCAACTAAATATGTATAGTGGTACATATTTTGATTTGGTGCCGCGACAGACCAGGATATCGTACTAGGTTGTTGTGGACATTTCGTGCCTTGTGATAAATTCGAATAATGTAATAGCGAACATTTCGTGGTTTCGTGATGGACATTGAACGAGATATGTGAGTGAACGTTTTTGAGGACACACCTGGGCGGGACTGAAGCTGATCAGATAATTGGTGAGTTGTTTTGTTGTTAATTCTCACAAACATGGCACAACAAGAACAGCAAGAATTTATAAACATGTTTCGTGTTGTTGGGGCACAAGTTTCGGGTTTGACAACCACCATGGGGGCCCAGGGTGTAGCAAAAATAGTAAAATCCTTTAATGGCGACAATCAGAAGGATTTCAAAGAATGGGTTAAAAGTATAGAGAAATATTCTGTCCTAACCAATGTACATGCCGACCGAATTAAACTCGTTGCATATCAAGCTAGTACCGGCCCTGTCAGCGATTATTTAAAGAGATATATTGATGCCAATCCAAATAATACGTGGGATGAGATTAAACAGGAATTGAGAACCAGGTTTGGGGAGATAATTGACTCTCAACATGCTCTGCTATTACTTAGAAAGGTTCGACAAGGTCCGACTGAAACTATACAAGTATACGCTGAGCGACTGTTAGCTTTGGGTGAGGAGATTGACGGACAAGACCGACAGGCCATTGACCGACAATTGATTGGTTATTTCATAGATGGATTACATCATGACTTCATGAAAATGAAGGTCATGCGTGACAATCCCCAGACATTACAAGCAGCCATTACAATAGCTACAAATTAACAAAATTTAAGGAAAAGGGTCCAACTTAGAACTGGCCGTACAACACAAAGTAATGATAATAATGTTCCGCAACCGATGGAGGTCGACCATTTCCGCCATCAGAACAAATGTTCATATTGTCACAAAAATGGTCATAATATACGTGAGTGTAGGATAAGGTTAAAACAGGTCAATTCTACAAATGTTGTGAGTGATAGGCCGAATTCAAATAAAACGGGTGTAATATGTTACAGTTGTAACCAAAGGGGGCATATAGCAAGAGAATGCCCAAGAAATAGGTCTGAAAATGGCAGCTGTCATTTAAACTGGGGCGCTCCACGTATGTAGAGGCCAATACGTGGGGTAGAATAAATAACTTAAAGAAATCTAAAAGCAAACATGTTTTGACCTCATCATCAGCTGGCGGTCCGAACTCACTTTTAGTAAAAGTACAGAAACAAAAAATTAGAGCATTACTTGATTCTGGAGCTGAAGTGTCTCTTATGCATCGAAGAATATATGATAATCTCAAAGTAAAACCAAAACTTATGAAAAAATATATAAATCTAGCAACAGCAGGTGGAACTCCTTTACATGTTGATGGCTGTATAGAGATAGTTTTCGAATTAAATGGACTGAAAATGAGCCATACGTTCTACATTGTTTCTAATTTGAATAGAAATCTTATAATTGGATGGGATTGGCTGAAAGCAAATGGTGTCAGAGTGTACTATGATCTTGGTTGTATCAGAGTTAATCAGACATATATTCCCCTTGTTGAGGATATTCATATAGCTTCAGTAGCAAGGTTACAGTCTAAAACAAAAATAGCACCGCAAACTGCGCACATTTGTTATTGTAAGATACGCAGACATCCAGAATTACCTGAAAGCGAAGTTTATGAAATTACTCCCATTGAAACAGGCATTTTAGGAACTGAGCCAGGTTTAGTGATTACAAAATCTTTATCTAAATTGAAAACAAATATGCAATTACCCGTAATGATTGTAAACACCACAAATAAAACATTTTCGTTTAAGAAAGGCACGCCATTAGCAAAGATAAAAACCATACGTGAGGCAAATGTAATGAGTATTGATAAGAGTGTAATTGGTTGGAATAAAAGAATAGATAAACACGCCCAAACAATTAATGGAAATGATAAACACGCCCAAACAATTAATGGAAATAATGATTTTTTATAGTGTAGACGCGCCAACTCATAAACCGAAGATAATTAGTTTGTTGAAAGAGAACGCTGACCTTTTTGCAAAAACAGATTCTGATCTCGGTCATACAAATACTGTTTAAATGAAAATTGATACAGGTGACAGCCCACCAATTAAACTTAAGCCATACAGAACACAACTAAATAACCGTAAGGTCATAGATACGGCTGTTGATGAAATGTTACAAGCTAAAATAATTGAACGTTCCAGGTCCAACTGGAGTTTTCCTGTTGTAATTGTCGATAAGAAAGATGGCTCAAAACGATTCTGTGTTGACTTTAGAGCAATCAATAAAATAACAAAGACGAATTCATATCCATTACCGATAATTGACGATATTCTAGCACTACTTGGTAAAGCAAAGTATTTTACAAGCCTTGATCTTAAGAGCGGCTACTGGCAAGTTTTAATGGAAGATGGAGATAAAGAGAAAACGGCATTTGCTTGTCATAGAGGGCTATTTCATTTTAATGTCATGCCTTTTGGGTTAACTACTGCTCCAGCAGTATTTCAAGAATTAATGAGCAGGGTTTTGGAAGGTTTATCTGTGTTTACAACCGCTTATCTTGATGATATTTTAATTTATTCTGAAACTTTAGAAGACCATTTAAATCACATCCAACAAGTATTTGATCGCCTACGTGAGCACAAATTAAACAAATGCAGTTTTCTGAAAAATTAAACTAATTACTTGGGATTCATTATCAATGAAAATGGAATTAAGCCAGAACCAAAGAAAGTTGATGTAATTAAATCTTTAGCTGCACCCACATGTGTGACAGAAGTTCGTAGTTTTATTGGAATGTGTAGCTATTATAGGAGGTTTATTCCAGAATTCTCAGAGATAGCTGAACCTATTATAGCATTGACAAGAAAGTACGCACGGTTCAGTTGGAGCTTAAATTGTCAAAAAGCATTTGATAAGTTGAAGCATATTTTGGCTAGTGTTCCATTACTTTGCTACCCAGACCCAAATAAACCTTATGTTCTGTATACTGACGCAAGTGATAAATGCATAGATGCATGCCTTACCCAATTGTTTGATGATGGTCAGGTTAAGACTGAGAGACCAATTTATTATTTATCGCATAGGTTAAGTGATACTCAGACTCGTTGGTCTACAATTGAAAAAGAGGCTTATGCGATATATTATAGTCTCCAAAAACTAGATCATTACCTTCATGGGGCGGAATTTACAATTAGAACCGACCATAAACCTTTAAAATATCTTCTGGATTCACCCATGCAGAACAAGAAAATTCAACTATGGGCTTTGAGTATAGCGGGCTATAACTGCAAGATAGAGTATATTGCAGGCACTGAAAATACGGTAGCTGACCTACTTTCACGTGTGCCCTTAGATGCTAACACTCAGTATGAGAAATCACCGTTGAACGACCCAGATATAAGTGATAAGACATATCAGATCAATGCCCTCAATTCAAATAGATTCAGTCCAAAAGAGTTTGCGAGATGTACTCCTAAATTTGACGACAGTGTGCAAATACCAAATTTTGACACTGATATAGACATGGCCGCAAAGCAAGATAAGGATGCAAATATCCGGGAAATTAAATTAGGTCTCAAAAATGATAAGATATCCAGTGCAATTGCAAAGAAACATCTGTTATCCCAAAATACATTGTACTATATCTCACAAGTTGATGCTGACCCCATATTTACAATACCAATGACAACAATGTGTCCACATGGTGTTTGATAAGACACATGACTCGATAAAAGTCACATGGGTGTTGATAAGACACATGACTCGATAAAACTCGTATAATAAAGAATTGTATAAGTATGTTTCTGAATGTGTTACCTGTCAGAAATATAGTTCACAGAAAAATAGACCATCAGTTCAAGAATCTTCCTATTCAGGGTATTGTTTTTCAAGATGTTAGAGTCACTGAATATTCATCATGTGACAACGTCATTTTACAGACCTCAAAGCAATGGCAAAATAGAACGTTACCACCGCGTACTCAGTTCTATTTTAGGAAAAAAAATGGAGGATAATTTAAACACATGGGACATATATTTAAATCAAACTTTGGCAGCCATTCGATTTAATGTTAGCGAATCATCTAAATTCAGTCCATTTTACCTAATGCATCAACGTGATGTAGTTCTTTCTCTTGATACTATTTTAAAACCCAGAAGGAAATACGTGTGCGAAGAGCCACACAAAATTGCAATAGAACAGCAACACAAATCGTTCATAGTAGTCACAAGAAATCTTCAAAAGGCTAAGAAAAGGCAACTTAAATATGCAAATAGAAATGTTAAAGACGTGGAGTATGAAATTGGAGACCCAGTCTATTACAAAAACCATCAGCGTAAAAAAAAACTAGAACAAAAATGGAAACCTTATTATCGTATAAAACAACAAACTTCTCCAGTCACTTATATTATCAAAAACCAATTAAATGGATCTACAACAAAAGTTCATGCTGAACATATAAGGTTGGCCCATGTTGATGATTGGCAGATACCAAGTGATAAGACTGGTAGGCCATTAAGACCCACTAATGATGTTGTTCCCCCAGTAAGTGATGATTCTGGCTCTGACGCTGATACTGAACAAGATCATGTCCCTCTGGCAAAAATTGCAAAACGCTATCAAAGAGAAAGGTGTAGTTCTGGGAGTGAGGAAGAAGATAATATTCCACTCTTTGAGCTAGCAAAACGTGTGCGCGCTCGAAATAAGAGAATAAACAATAATGAGGATAATACTATGCATGAAACTTTTTGCTCATTAACTGGATCACTTGATACAGAAAACAAGTTACCTTCTGATAACAATGCCTTGTTATCAGTTGAAGGAGAAATGTCAGTTAATGAAGTCAGCTAAAGCTGTGCATAAAAAGATGAAAAAATCTGCCAAGAAGAAAAGATTGTTATATTACAGTATATAGGTATACAGTTACCTCCCAAATTCAAATTGATGATAAGAGTTAATGGGTTATTGATAAGGCTTCATGTCGCGTGGATAGACATATCGACACAATTGGTGTTGATAATATGTAGAGAACAAATCCAAAAGTAGTGGATTTTTATGTGGTGTAAAATGTATGTTATAACCGGGCGAATAATCGGCTAACAACCGTAACGGGAGATCATTAGGAGTTACTACATTAAGTATTTCGGTTTGTGAATTGAAATCTAATTTTATGTTTGTTATTTTTCAGACATAATGAATTGCGTCACCTTAACAAGCGTTTTGGCACTAATATTAACAGTTAATTGTGTAATTATAAAAGACAGTATTGTGTTTTATAGAACAAATGATATTACAACCACACGTGCAAAATGGCTGGCATCGTTAGTAATTGATTTTCACTCATTTGATCAATTCCTTAAAAAAATGATCATTGATATAAATAGAGCAAACATCGCGTCAAATGTCATTTTAGGGAAGTATGATACTACAGAACAAGCAGAATATAAACACTCCTTTGAAGCATTATCAAAAAAAATTCATTATTTAAATGATACTAGAATTGCTGTAACGGATGGCATTTTGCAGATATATGAAATGAATACACGGACAAAAAGGTCACTTCTTCCATTTGTTGGTGAAGCTACCTCTTGGCTCTTTGGGTTAGTGTCCGAATCCGATCTGAAAGTTATAAGAAGTAAAGTTTCGGACTTGGCCAGAAATCAAAAACGAATAATTCATGTTGTCGATTAAAGTATGTCCATTATTAACGAATCTAGGGTTCATATTCGAGAAAATAGGCAATCACTTATATCTTTAGTTGGTAGTATGCATAGGTTAGATAGTAAATTGAATCAAGTTACTGACGAAATGCAAAAACAACTAATTGAAACAAAATTATTCATGGAAATGTTCGTTAAATTGGATTTGATAATAGCCGAGATAAAACTTTTACTTCAGAATGCTATGTTTTATCTGGAACAATTAAGATCACAAATAGACTTTCTGAGTCTCGGGAAAGTTTCGAAAAGTATAGTCAGTCCTAGAAAATTAAAGTCGCTTTTGTTACTAATTAAATCACAATTACCTCCAATGTTAACTTTGATAGGAGATCCTGAACTCGATCTTTGGCAATTTTATAAATATTTAACTAGCACAACTGTATTTGAAGACGGGAAAATAATTATTATTTTAGCAATTCCTACATTACGAATTGATAATCAATATGAGGATTATCTGGCAAATTCTATCCCTGTACCAATGCAGGCTGAACAGTTCAATGACGTAGAAATGACTACTGGGTTACTTGCGACTTATGACATTGAAGCTGACGGATTTATGATTGATAAAGGGCGAAACAGATATATACTA
Source organism: Cyrtodaria siliqua (assembly GCA_037043455.1). NCBI lineage: Eukaryota > Metazoa > Mollusca > Bivalvia > Adapedonta > Hiatellidae > Cyrtodaria > Cyrtodaria siliqua. Next base: position 282,156 of record JAWPHD010001609.1, read on the forward strand.
CTTACAAATGACGAATTAAAGAGATGTAGTAATCCTGCACTTAAATGGTGTTCTGTTACTAGTCCAATATTTCCTGTTAATATGGCAAAATCATGTATTTTGAATATGTTTCACTTAAATCCATTCACTGCAAAGCGATTCTGCGCACGTACAATCTCCACTACTAAATTGCCTTTAGCTATATGGCTATTTCACCAAAGTTATGTTATCGTCAATCTTACTTTCTCATTAGTATGCGAAGATAAAAACATTGGTACAATTACTACCAAATTACCTCTTGATATCATATCGCTTCAAACTAAATGCACGTATACAAATAAATACCTTTCACTTATAGCACCATTTGAAGTTCAGAGCCATGTACAATTACAAGCAAATTTGAATTTACTTAAGAATGTAGATTTTGCCCAATCAGTTATCTGGGAACCTTTGCGCAAGAAATTTCCAAACTTGTCACAAATTGACTTCCCTCCACAGTTAAAAGAAATTAAAGATGCCGCTTGACCATTTAATTTATGAACTTGATAATCTGAAGCAGATAAACGAAACACAAACAGATCAATGGCCAATATGGGCATATGTGGTTATGGGTCTACTGATATTGGTGGTTGTTATATCTTTCATTTGTTTCCTAAAAAGTCAAAAAGGGGTAAATTTTAGAAAGAAATGTGTGCCAAAATGTTTGTGCGGGTTTAAAGCAACAAAGCAACGGAATGGTGACGGCAATGAAGAGTCGGTGTCGGCAACTACCGAAGTTCGAGAAATGAATGACAGAGGTCATATTCCCTCTGCACCGACTATACTTAAGTTCTGTACACAAACACCCAGAACTGATGAAGACGAAGAAATATGATACATAATTATTGCCACGATAAACAGAAGATAAAAACATTGATACTGAAGAACTGTTGCAACTGTGCAGTAACTGCGAAATGTTATGAGTACTCATCATTTGTAAATAACTCATATTTGAAATGTACATGTATTGGTTTATATATATATTGACAGTATAAAAGTCAAAGATATGTTGCTAAACAACCTATCTAGTACTTTGAAAGAATCAGAGGACATTATCTGGCACTAGTAAATGGCTATCATGTTTAACTCGCATGATATGGTGTGCCATTATTAAGCTTAATATATAAATAGATGTTTACATCATAGGTTAAGCCTGTGATTGGTGGTTATCAGAATGAGGCTGCCTATCAGAATGCGGCTGCATGAATAGAGCCGTGGGCAGTCTTGGTCGAGCTATGGTCTAGAGTAGACGTATAATTTGTACCTAGCATTTTTAGTAATTAAAAATGTAGACTTATTTGTTTTACTCCATGCAACTAAATATGTATAGTGGTACATGGGGTGTTGTTTTTGTTCCCGTCATATCGACATCACTGTTGTTTTGTTGGTGTCATTGTCGATTATTATTAGGCTTGGCTGTTGCTGTTGTTTGATTGTATGTTGGTCCTGTTGTTGTTGTTTCAGTCATATTGACCGCACTGTTGTTTTGTTGTTATACGTTTAGAGTTGCTACAGTAGAGCTCTAAGTGTATTTCTAGCCTTAAGTTTTAGTCGTAGTGTCTTCGCTATCCCGGTCACGGAGACGAAATGGAACAAGTCAATTGCCACATACACAAGAGAATAAAATAATTCTGACTGGACTTCATACTTAACTTGGAAAACCACGAAGATGAGCCTTAGACACTGTAAAATTGCATCACTATGCTTAAAAAACAGAAAAGTTTTCATAAAAGAAAAAAAACTGATTCAGGTCAGAAGAACCTATTTCATTCAAGTCCGTCGTACGTCCGTCTGCATGTAAACATGTTCTTGTGCGCATTCTCAAGCATCCTATCTAATAAACCAGGGAGAAAATGACATATATATACTGTATACTACTATTGTTTAATCGGATGTCATTTTCTCCCTGGTTTATTAGATCACCTGAGTCGAAGGCTCACAGGTGATCTATTGGGATCACTCTTCGTCCGTCGTCGTTAACTTTTACCTCGTTAAGACGAAAGGGCCTTTATTTTTCATCCGATCTCTACCAACTTTGCCAGATTGTTAATATCAATGAAAGCTAACACAAGTTAGAAAACCAGCTAGAAGCAGAGTTACATGGTCATTGAATTAGTTAAAAATGCTATATGTTGCCTCATTAAGACGATAGGGCCTTCACTTTTTATCCGGTCTTTACCAACCTTTAACAGATTGCTAATATCAATGAAAGTTCGAAAAAATCAGCCAGATCGGACCAGTATTAGTTAAAAATACTATATTTTGCCTCGTTAAGACGATACGGTCATTTTGCCTCGTTAAGACGATATATAGGGCCTTCATTTTTCATCCGATCTTTACCAACCTGTACCAGATTGTTAATTTGTTTAACGGCTCATTAACACAGTATAGGTTATTTAGAGCCGCCCCAGAGAGAGGGGAATGATACATAGGAATCCGGGAGCCTGCCCTACTCTTATTATCGAATAGATTCCTATGGTTCTTTAACGTGCTCGGAGGATAGACCGATACACGGTTTACGACCCCATCCGACGGACGGGGCTAAGGGAAAGTGTCTTGCCCAAGAACACACCGACGGAACTCAGTAGCACCACGGAGGATTGAACCCGGGGCCTCTGGTTACAAATCCGCCGCGCTACCGACTGACAGGAGCCGATAAACATGTTTTGATACACAAATACGGTTTGTAACAGGAATTAAATTGAATGTTGTTTAACAGCTCATCAACACAGTATAGGTTATTTAGAGCCGCCCCAGAAATCCGGGAACCTGCCCTACTCTTATTATCGAATAGATTCCTATGGTTCTTTAACGTGCTCAGAGGATAGACCGATACACGGGACCGCCCGGTTTACGTCCCCATCCGACGGACGGGGCAAAGGGAAAGTGTCTTGCCCAAGAACACACCGACGGAACTCAGTGGTACCACGGAGGATTGAACCCGGGGCCTCCGGTTACAAATCAGATTGTTAATATCAATGAAAGCTCGGACAAGTTCGAAAAATCAGCCAGATCGGACCAGTAACAGCAGTGTTATGGCCCTTGATTTAGTTAAATATATTATATTTTTCCTCGTTAAGATGATGGGGCTCTTTATTTTTCATCCAATCTTTACCATCCTTTACCAGATGGTTAATATCACTGAAAGCTCGGACAAGTTCGAAAACCAGCCAGATCGGACCAGTTACAGTGGAGTTATGGTCCTTGATTTAGTTAAAATGCTATATTTTGCCTCGTTAAATATGATAGGGCCTTCATTTTTCATCTGATCTTTACCAAACTTTACCAGATTGTTAATTTTAATGAAAGCTCGGACAAATTCGAAAAACAGCCAGTTCGGACCAGCAACAGTGGAGTTCTGGCCCTTGATTTAGTTAAAAATGCTATATTTTGCCTCTAGACGATAGGGCCTCCATTTTTTATTTGATTTGTTTTTTTCCATTTGTTTTTTAAATTTTAAATTTTTATTTTTTCATTATTTCATTGTTTTTTTATATTTATTTTATTATTTATTTTTTTTCATTTTTTTTTTATTTATTTATTACGAAATTGGACGAAACTTAGCAGGAAGCATTAGTATGATTTCTAGTTGTGCCTATTGCGTTTTTCCAGGTTTGTTGATTTTTGATGGAGTTATGGCCCCTTGACATTTTTACTTTAGAATTCTTGTTTGCGCTACTCCTCCTAAATGCCTTGTTGGATTTCGACGAAACTTTGCAGGAAGCATCGGTAAGATGTCCAGTTGTGCAAATCGCGGTATATCAATGAAATTTTGGACAGGTTCGAAAAACCAGCTAGATCTTGTTTGTAACGACAGAGTTATGGCCCTTGATTGTTGAAAAGTGCTATATTGTATTTTCCTTTGTTAAATCTGTAGCTACTTCATTTTTAGCTCTACTGGCCAAGGGCCAGCAGAGCTTATGGGATGGTGTGTTGTCCGTCTTCCGTCGTCCGTTAACTTTTGCTTGTGTACACTAGAGGCCACATTTCTGATGCAATTATCATGAAACTTTGTCAGAATGTTTGTCTCAATGAAATCTCGGTCAAGTTCGAAAATGGGTCATGTGGGGTCAAAAACTAGGTCACTAGGTCAAATATTGAAAAAACCTTGTGTACACTCTAAAGGCCATATTTTTGACCCGAGCTTGATGCAACTTTGTCAGAATGTTTGTCTTAATTATATCTTGGTCAAGTTTGAAAATGGGTCACATGGGGTTAAAAACTAGGTCACTAGGTCAAATACTTGAAAAACCTTGTGTACACTCTAGAAGCCGTATTTCTGACCCAATCTTGATGAAACTTTGTCAAAATGTTTGTCTTAATTATATCTTGGTCAAGTTTAAAAATGGGTCACATGGTGTTAAAACTAGGTCACTAGGTCAAACTTTGGAAAAACCGTGTGTACACTCTAGAGGCCATATTTTTGACCTGATCTTGATGAAACTTTGTCAGAATGTTCGTCTCAATGAAATCTCGGTCAAGTTCAAAAATGGGTCATGTGGGGTCAAAAACTAGGTCACTAGGTCAAATACTTGAAAAAACTTGTGTACACTCTAGAGGTCATATTTGTTACCCAATCTTGATGAAATTTTGTCAGAATGTTTGTCTTAATTATATCTTAGTCAAGTTTGAAAATGGGTCACATGGGGTTAAAAACTAGGTCACTAGGTCAAATATTGGAAAAACCTTGTATACACTCTTTGTCAAAATGTTTGTCTTAATTATATCTTGGTCAAGTTCAAAAATGGGTCACATGGTGTTAAAAACTAGGTCACTAGGTCAAACTTTGGAAAAAACGTGTGTACACTCTAGAGGCCATATTTTTGACCCGATCTTGATGCAATTTTGTCAGAATATTTGTCTCAATTATAGCTTGCTAAAGTTCGAAAATGGGTCACACAGGGTCAAAAACTAGGTCACTAGTACACTCTAGAGGCCATATTTCTGACCCGATCTTGATGAAACTTTGTCGAAATGTTGTCTTAATTATATTTTGGTCAAGTTCGAAAATGGGTCCCATGGGGTCAAAAACTAGGTCACTAGGTCAAATACTTGAATAACCTTGTGTACACTCTAGACACCATGTAGTACGACTCGATTCATCAATGGTATAACAGCCAGTAGAGCGTTCACAGGCCCTCTTGGGCCTCTTGTTTATCTGATCTTTACAAAATTTGTTCAGAATGTTAATATAAACCCCACCCCACTCCACCTATTTTGATGAAATCTCATTGATAGAAGAAAGTGCGACAAATTACACAATACCCATGCCAGACTAGACAGCAGGGCCCCGTTTTATTAAACAACTTACGACCATTTTGATCGTAAATCAATTTCTGAAATTCTACACTATAAATTACACTTTTGAAACAAACGTGGTTTCATTTCATTTTCTTATGCAGGGGATATTTCTGCAGTACGTGCACACATAATTGTCTACATTGAATGCATAGGTGAAAAAAGTGAAAGATTTTAAAATTTGAGACTAATCGTAAGATTAATAAAACAGTGCCCAGACTTATTGCATGATTACAAGGTGAGCGATCTAGGGCCATCCTGGCCCTCGGAATCTCTTGTTTAATTACTACTTCATTTCTTCATCTTTCATCAGTGCCCACAATATGACCTATTTATATTTCGACGTGCCGTAAAACACCATTCATTCATTCATACATTCATTCTACCAAGTTTGTTCAAATGGTGACCCTGGGGTCAAATTTGGCCCCGTCTCGGGCGTCAGTTTTACATAGATTTATATAGTAAAATATTTAAAAAATACCTCTGAAACTACAAGAGCCAGAGGTTTAATATTTTGCATTTACTATGAGCTTATGGTCCTTTACCAAGTGTATTCAAATGGTGACCCTGGGGTCACATTTGGCCCTGCCCCAGGGGTCACATGTTTTACATAGACTTGTATAGGGAAACACTTTAAAAAATCTGTTAAAAAATGTAGTCCAAGGGTCACATGTATTACATAGACTTGTTTAGGGAAACACCTAATCTTCTTCTCTGAAACCACAAGGTACACACCTCTGGTGTATTACATGTAGCCCTGGGGTCACATTTGGCCCTGCCCCAGGGGTTACACTCTATTAATTTTGTATTTGGTCTTTACCAGTGTCTTTATATCAATGTTGTTAACACAACAGAGGCCACATTTTTTTTAACAATCTTAACCAAACATGCACAGATTGTATATGACCATAAGATTTCTAAGAAGTTTGATAATGGGCCAGTTCTCAGGTGATCGATTTAGGGCCATCTTGGCCCTCTTGTTTACTATAGTCGTAAATATCCCATGAAGGAATCAACTGTAGTTGGGTACACAGTGGCTTTTTTTTTTTAACTTTATTCCTTTGTCTTTTCTACAAATATGTTGTTGAATGATTTCAGGATTTATACGATACCCCTGCGACAATGATTTTACTTACATTATTTTACGATATTGATCTCATTTGAATAGAAAAATCAGTACGTGATTCTAAGGAATCAATGATGGATAAATATTTTAGTTAAACAGGTGTTTAGAAACCCACCAGAACTGGACATTCCACCAGTTTTTCATCCCCTTTTTGTAATGTATTGTATTTTGTTTAAGTATTGCACCAATAATATAAGACGAAATAGTGAATACTTAAAATTTGATTCATTTAAATGTAAATAGGGTAAGAGTAAAACTAATACTGGATATATAAATCGAGACACACATTTCAAATACTTTAAGACTGTCGTGTGTCCTTTAAGATAGTTTTATTGGTTGTTATGTTTATTGATTGTTACAATGAATATCCTGCAGCTCGCTCCTGTCAGTCGGTAGCGCGACGGATTTGTAACCGGAGGCCCCGGGTTCAATCCTCCGTGGTGCTACTGAGTTCCGTCGGTGTGTTCTTGGGCAAGACACTTTCCCTTAGCCCCGTCCGTCGGATGGGGACGTAAACCGAGCGGTCCCGTGTATCGGTCTACCCTCTGAGCACGTTAAAGAACCATAGGAATCTATTCGATAATAAGAGTAGGGCAGGTTCCCGGATTTCTGGGGTTGCTCTAAATAACCTATACTGTGTTGATGAGCTGTTAAACAACATTCAATTCAATTCCTGTTACAAACCGTATGTGTGTATCAAAACATGTTTATCGGCTGTTATCTATTAATATCCTGCAGTGCGCTCCAGGCGCTCCAATCGCCCCGGTTTGTATCAAAACGTGTTGTTTGGCTGTTATCTATTAATTTCCTGCAGCGTGCTCAAGGCGCTCCAATCGCCTCGGTTAGAAACCGTATTTGTGTATCAAAACGTGTTGTTTGGCTGTTATCTATTAATATCCTGCTATGCGCTCCAGGCGCTCCAATCGCCCCAGTTAGAAACCGTATTTATGTATCAAAACTTGTTGTTTGGCTGTTATCTATTAATATCATGCAGTGCGCTCCAGGCGCTCCAATCGCCCCGGTTAGAAACCGTATTTGTGTATCAAAACATGTTTATTGGCTGTTATTTAATATCTTGCAGTGCGCTCCAATCGCTCCGGTTAGAAACCGTATTTGTGTATCAAAACGTGTTTATTGGCTTTAGTAGCCTTGTCACTGGTATTCTTAAATTACAGTCATAAATATTGAACAAGGTGAACTATGATAAATATAAATAAGTAGACTAAAATGACAAACTATTACATAATATTAACTTTTAAAATATACTCTGTCAAAAAAGTTTTGGACCATGGCAGTGTTCGAACCCGTACAATGATCGCTGTACCATGACATTCGACAATAACCCTTATTATCTCAGTTGATAATTCACAATAGATCAACAATCAACAATAATTATAGTTTACAATGAAAGAATGCGAAAAAATAATAAGCTTTTTATTGGTTACTCGAATGTGTCAGTAACTGTTACTTTTTATGGACTTTGCAACATTTTTTACAGACCTTTTGTGTGTTCGCGATTTTTATTTTAAAATTAAATCTTGTTTGGAATTTAATGTTTGTGGTATCAAATTAACCGGGTAGGGTAGTAGACCTTGGTTAATAAAAAAAGATACTTAAATTCTGTCCACTAGTTTTATTTGTATATGACTTTATATACCCTGGTCCAAAACTATTTTTACCGCGTCTATTTATATTAAGTGCAAAGAAGACAACGCAAAATGATTTTATATATGGAGAGTTGGGTAGAAAACATTTTGTATGTCAACGGCATTTTATTATAATAAAGTACAGGCTCAAAATATTACATAGTAGTGAAAATAAGTATGTACAAATAGTTTATGATATGATGATCAATGACATAACTGATCTACCGATTAAATTAAACTGGGCTTTACTATTACGTGATCTTTTGTGTAATTTGGGTTTCCGTGATGTATGGTTAGTAGGAAACAAACAATTTTTGCTCGTTGTCAAACAAACATTTCATGATCATTGTATACAAAACTGGCATAATTGATTGCAAGAATCAAGCAGAGCTTTATATTATAATTACCTACCTAAATATGTCATATATCGAAATTTAGGCAAGCTTTTATTAAACTTTGCGTTTCGTCACACATGTGAAAAGCAAATAAGAAATCTAGCTATTTTAAGCTCGACCGATCAGAGATCTAAAAATAGGTTTTTAAAAATACAAGTTTGTAGCGACTACTTCTTGAAAACTATAAGTGATATTGATATGGGACTTTATCTAAAATGATCAGCATGACAATGATGTTGGTCCTTGTCGAAAATCGTTTTGATTCGACGTTAAACATGGCTGCCAGCGGCCATCTTTGTTTACATAGAGTTATATAATGAAAACTTGTAGCGACTACTCCTCTGAAACTACTTGACGGATTGTCATGAAACTTCACAGGAATGTTGCTCTTGATGTCTTAATTGATCCTAGCAAAATTTCAGATCTGCCAGAAATTCAAGATGGCCGCAACAGCTAAAAACAGATTTTTAAAAAAGAAGTTTGTAGCGACTACGTCTTGAAAACTATAAGTGATATTGATATGGGACTTTTTGTAAAATGATCAGCATGACATGATGGTTATCAGAGTCAAACATTATTTTTATTCGACGTCAAACATGGCTGCCAGTGGCCATCTTTGTTTACATAGAGTTATATTATGAAAACTTGTAGCGACTACTCCTCTGAAACTACTTGACGGATTTTCATGAAACTACACAGGAATGTTGCTCTTGATGTCTAATTGATCCTAGCAAAATTTCAGGTCGGCCAGAAATTCAAAATGGCTGTCATGGCTAAAAATAGATTTTTCAAAATACAAGTTTGTAGCGACTACTTCTTGAAAACTATAAGTGATATTGATATTGGACTTTTTCTAAAATGATCAGCATGACATGATGTTAGTCCTTGTCAAAAATCGTTTTGATTCGATGTTAAAAATGGCTGTCAGCGGCCATCTTTGTTTACATAGAGTTATATGATGAAAACTCGTAGCGACTACTCCTCTGAAACTACTTGACGGATTTTCATGAAACTTCACAGGAATGTTGCTCTTGATGTCTAATTGATCCTAGCAAAATTTGAGGTCGGCCGGAAATTCAAGATGGCCGCCATGGCTAAAAATAAATTTTTAAAAAACAAGTCTGTAGCGACTACTTCCTGAAATCAAAATCAATCAGTAGAGCTTCAAGGTCATTGACCTCTTGTTATTTAGAAGGCTTTTAATAAAAGAAATTAGTACATTTTTTCCAAATGGGTAATACGAATTAATGTTGTAATGATATACGTGTACTATTTATATATTTGAATATTTATACCAAACTCTTCTCGAATTTATATGATCTCTTTCTGAAGTTGTGATATACTTATAAAACAGGATATAGTAACGTTTCTGAAGTTGTGATATAATTATAAAACAGGATATAGTAACGTTTTGACATAACGTAAACAACATTGTACAGGATTTAGTCTTGTTTTGTTTGATAAAGGATCAATATAATAAAGGATGACATAATTTGATACAGAATATTCATAATATAATAATGCAAATAATGTAATAATGCACTGACAAGGTGTAGTACAAAAATAACGTTATAATAATTAATACACATAATAAATAAATAAAATTAATAACGGGACAGAACAAATAATTGACGACAATGACATAGGGTTGTAAACATTATTGTTGCAGGCTGCCTAATCCGTTCCAACCACCTGAATGCGATAGTTAATACAGAGAAGACGGTATTGCCCAAAAAAGGTGACATGATGATCCAACTAACGTGTCGATTATTGATCTCTGTTGTATTTGGAATCTGCTGATATTGAAATACAGATGCAGCCGATACTAACGACCGGTGACGGAAACTGCCTATATACCTTTGTCTACTGCTATATGTGGAACCAAGCAGATGTCGAATTAAGAGTGCGCACGTGCATACAATTGGTCACAGAAAAAAGATCACTACAAAACGCAGACATACGCAAACGATTTTATGATATGCTCGACGAGTGTTGGGGAAACGGCTCTTCTATTTGCGAAGCCCGGTGGCTATGCTTGCGCCTGGACAATACAGGCAGCTTCTGATGCTCTACATATAGAGATCAGAGCGATATACCCAAAGGTAAATGGGCGACATGACTACGTAGTAGAGATTTTAATCAGTTCGCACATGCCACACGATCTTACTCCACAACATGACCCTCTCAACATTATGTGGACCAAGATGGGAGCCAAAGGCTCAAGAATATGGACTCCAAATCACTTTGTTCCACTGATTAGTGTGAATGAAATAGTCTACGGAGCCGTCTGCAGATACCGCAATTTCGACACCAACCAACATTGACGGCAGTAATGGTATTGATCTTGGATGTTGTGCTGTCCTTGAAAGTTCAAGGACACCTGTCAAACATTATTTAAACGCAATCATGGAAGACAGCAACGAACCAAAAGATCACAGCATAATGAATGATATCGAACATTGCACCTCCAATGAACCATTACATGAATTGTCAGCAATACAAGCACCAACGCCTGACAGTGATATGTCAGTGAACATGTGACACACAATATGATATAACCGTATCAACTCCGGACGTATCAGACAATAGTGAAATCATACAACCAGTGGATAATGGACTGAATTTACTCCAAGATGGTAAGCCACTACTGCCTGCGGATGTTATGAACTTAATCGCGAGTGATATTCCCCCACTGGACAAGATTCCTTTGGGGGGAAAAGGAAAATGTTTACATAGTTTTGAACAACGAACGCAACATAAATAAAGAAGGCAAGTGAAACAGAAAAGAATATTTTGACGATTGTGGCGGGTGGGACAGTAAGAAATATCTTCGAGTGAAAACGCATTTCCTCCTTGAAAAACATGAACAGAGTCCCTACCAAATTTCTCATGTGATATTAAAAGATAGTGTATATACTTAGAAAAGCGGGAACACGGAAAAAAGAAACTTGTCGCTATGAATCCGCAACCCACCACCGATATCGTGATCACGATGCATCGCTTCTATGCCAGTTGTTGTTGTTTTTCTTTACCGCCAGCAATTACGAACCCCAGAAGCCTCTGGGTAGGGTATAATCTAGCACCTGATATCCTCTACCACAGTAATAATAATAAAAAAATTAACAGTTCACACGTATATTTAAGTTATATTTAAGCCTTTTAAGTTTTATTTAAAAGTCACTTGCGTTTGACGCTGTTATTATTACTCACTAAATCTTAAAGATCACACGTTATTAATGGACGGTCAACCAAGAAGGAGTTAATGGAGACTTTTATAAAAGTCTATATCTCTTTGTATGAAGTTGAAATATTAGTCTTCTAATGTGAAATTCCAGTTCCTTCACAAAGTCTAGTTTCAGCAGCAGCACAGGATAGTCAATCAAGATTTGCACTTTCTTCGATGGCGAATCGAAGTATACATCAGCAAAAATTTCTTTTAGAACACTGTTCTTCTAATAATATGATCCCTTGTATATTGCAAGGGAGGACAGTGAGTTTAAAAGGAAATGTTCAACCGTTTCGTCTGTGTTACACAACGGGCACACTGGAGATATGGCGTTCTGGTTGAATCTACTTCTGTTCACTTGTAGATGTATGTACATGTGAGCAGTTCGCAATCTTGCAGGAATTCTTGTTACTTCCAAGGCAGATGAAACATGGATCCCGTAGGACAGGATGAAGCTTTCCTGGATTAAAGGAAACATTCATAAAACTTCAATGAACTGTAATTTGTAGCCAGACGTTCAATGCGATTCTTCCATTTACCTTCGACAACTGAATGAACCTTTCCCTTCCACTGGCCCTTGTTGAGTGGGTTTTCAAGATATGTATGAATTGTCACCAAGGTCATATTTCACAGGAGGGGTTGTACTTTGCCAACCCACGAGGACGACATCAGACTTTGGTTATGACCCTATCATTTTGCAACGTACTGCATGCTTGTATTGGACCCTTTTACAGTTCGCCACTATGCTTTCCTCTTTAATTGTACGATGACCGGACAGGCTGTGGACCCTATGATGACGCCTTCTAAAGCCCATTGGGACGGTGGCGTTTGATGTTTGTCTATAATCTTTCCTGTCGTGACCTTAATGGTTTATTCTCTTGTTGCTATGGCTTCTGCCAGCTTCTGCCAAGTCAATGAGTACCTTCATTGTGGCTTTCTAGGCTATTGTTTTTTTGTATTATATTTACCACGCATTGAATTGAATTGGGGTTTTAAGGCGCCCAACACATGAAAAGATTATATGGCGCCTAAAAGGCATGACATGTCAGGCTCTCTTCCATGTACATCGAGATAAAATATGGAAAATGGCCTAGAACCTTCTCACCCGAACTGCAGAGTTGCTGCAAATTCTATCGTAGAAACACCATTTAAGCTGGAGCCACGTTATTGTTAATATTTACACGAGCATATTTGTGGTTTTACTTATATTGCCTATTGATGCTGCCTTGTGGTTAGAGATTAAATCATGGCGGGGATTTCTTTATTTACACTGTCCTGTTTTAATGGGTTGACAGTAGGGTAAGTGTAAGGTTTGGTGCACCCTACTTTGCCACTGACCGTTCCAAGGCGTAGCCCTATTGTCAACCCTCTTGTGTTTGTGATATCGTTTGCATTTTTTGTTACCTTTTGCCTTTTCGTTTGTCTGTTTTGCGTGTTTGTTTTTTTTGTGTTTTGTGGTTTGACTGTCGTCCTTGAATGCTGCTTTCCCTGTCCGATATTTTTATCCTTATTTACCAAACCTCTGTCTTTCTAAACGGAGTACAGATGTGTTAAAAAGTATTATCAGATGTATGATTGCTTCAATCGGTAGAAGTCCGAATGTATATCACTTGGATCGGACGTGTTAGTTTGGGAGCGAAAAGAATTTGTTTCAACTGTTTTCTTCTGGAATAGTTCAATACGCTCAGTTAACTTGGATTGGTGTCAGTATTTCTAGACCATAAGTGAGTACTTGAAGAACATACACTTATAGAGATTCAGAGAGGTTTCATGATCAAAAAAAGTCAGTTATGCCCGTGCAGCCTGCTCCAAGAAGACTAAACAACCGCTCGCCGTGCTTTTGTAATGTTTAGATCCTCATTACGTGCGCATTATCACACGAGCCTAGTTCTAGTTATACCGAGATACACTGCAGACTCCACACTCTTCAGTTGCGTGCTCCCCATTTCAAATGTTGCAGGTCGTGAGTCCCGGAATGCTTCTTCTCATTACGTAGGTTTAATATAGTGCAACTGTTTTTTGATGGTTATAAAAGATATCGCTCTCATTAGCGAAGTTGTCGGGTGTGTGATTGCAAAATTTGACCACACTTTTGGAATGTTCATGCAGAGATTTGATTAAGGTCCAATGTCCGTCATTATGCCAGCATGATATACTCTTCTGAATAGATGTGAATGGGTAACAACATCAAACGCCGATTTAGCATCCAACAGTATACGTATGCTTCAAACCTCATGTCAAGACGTTCACGATAAACTCCTCTAGTATTATGCAGCTGTTTAAGGTTAAGAACCTTTGCATAGGGTTTTTTACATTCAGTATATGACCCTGAGATCTATTCGTATATTGTCTCTATTATCTTGCAGACTGTAGGAAGTACAGTAATCCTCCCCGATAGTTACCACAATGTGGGGTGTCCCTTTATTTTTGAAGACTGGTGACAGTATTCCAACTTTAGGCAGTCTGGAATAGTAAGGTTTCAAAACTCCAATTAACCTGCTTTCAGAACTTCTATTTGTAGCAACTCTGGACCAATAGGACGTGCCTCTTATTTATGCCGAAGACAACAGACTGCTTTCCCTTTATGAATGGAGTTTAGGAGTCATGAATCATCAAAAGTGGACCTTATTAACCGCCGTCACCTTTACAATCTGTGCTATTGGAATTCAGTTGTTTAACTCAACTTGGTTATGATAGCCCTCATCAAATTGCGGATGTTGTCAGATTTGTATTGCTGTAGTTTGTCAGACGTTTGAACCCGCTAATACTATCTCTGCGCCGAGTAACATGTGTTATTCACATACAGATCGTCATCACAGTACTAAGTTTGCCCCTTTGCTTGTTTATTAACTTATAAAAGAGTTTGTTATTTCTAGTTCTCGCTTCCATTATGTCCTGTTTTTCATCCGTTAATTTGTCTAGCAACACTGACCCTAGCACAAGCGCCTAAATTCTTTCTGCGATTCTTTCCGTTCAATGAGTGTTGATCAGAAATAGACTAGGCTTTCCATATTGCTTCCATTGCGTATTCGCTACACGTAGTTTTTTAGGGAGTCGGAGATTTCAAAGTTCAATACTGCCAGTTTTAGTTCCATGCACTTTGCTCTTTCTGCCCGACGCGACCTGACCAGCTTTACTCATTTCTCACACAGCATTTTTAATTCACTCCATATTAGGTCAGATGCAAAGGTCGTTGAATTCAACTTGGATTGACCCAGATTCGAGCACACCCTCTTATTCATACTTTATCCCAGTTCAATTCCTAGTAGTTTTGTTATGATGAACTTGTCTATTATTTTTTCAGTTTAATTTTCATGGGTTTTGAATGTGACCACAATAGGTAAATGGTCCGACACATTCGCAGCAATGTCAAGACTTCTTTATCAGACGTGATGAGGCCATTGTCTTTCGCGGTAAGAAAAATAGTCGATCTCAGAACCTTATTCACACAATGGATAAAAGTGGGTCCTAACAGTAGAGAATTGTAGTATACAGTCATTAATAATGTTAATAATGTTTTATATCGTTATCACCTAATCTCGTGAGCTCTTCAATCATATCAGCCCCTATGATGATGTTGTGGGTATTGCAGTATTGGTGTTATTTTCAAAAAGTTCATCAATAACCTCACAGAAGTCATCTGCACTGGATGTAACCTCTGCATGCATGTATGCAGAAATAGTTTAGGTCTTTTAACATTAGAGTTCTTGTCCCAATATATTACACAGTATACACAGTATACACTCTGATCGTCCCACAAAGGCGTAACGGTATCGAGTATGAGATTTCCACCACAAAATAGCTACCCACCATACCCCTCGGCATCTGTATGGGCACATGGTTCTGAAAGTCGACACCTTACCGGCGAAGTCTATTTTCTTCACCTATTTTCATTTAATAGTGGTATTTGCACTTGAAAGAGCCAGTGTTCCTGTAACAGAATTAAATGGACAACTATTTAAAGTCTAAAATTGCACGAGTCGACGTTTAATATTCTTAGCAGTTGTAGGATGCCCATCCTTAGTAACCATGTGATATTTTCCCTATAAGGCTGGCTGACGAAAGGGTGAGGATTGTAGACTGCATTGATGGGAGCTGCTGGGTGTTGTAGTGTGTTGTGGGACTTGCTACCCGGTCGAAGGCTGTGGTACAGTGTGGTAAGTGCACTGGACACATGGGTACGGTCCCTTGCCTAGTTTGTCTGGTGTCTATGACGTGTTGGCACTGCTCCCCCTGCCTTTCTGGTTCCCCTCTGCGTCAGTTGCCCAATCCCCCTGTGCGCCAGCTCGTAGTTGCCCCCCCATCCCCCTCTCACAGAGGATGGGTGTGGTACCTCATATTTGTGTAGGCCAAGCTGCAGGCTGGTGTAGTGCCTGCGCAAATACTCAGCCAATTGTAGTGCGCGACCATTGTGTTTGTGGTGGTGGCGCTTATATGGTGGCATTAGCGTCTGAGGTCTATGAGTAGGCACTTGGGGTACTGCTAAGATAATGGGTTCACCCACTAGTCCATGCACTTCGAGTCAGAGCTCTTGGAATTGTGGTAGTTGATGGGGGTTAGATGCCACTTTATTCCTGCCCAATGGTAACACAGATGTCTTTTTCTGCAGGTGCGGTCTAGTTAACCCTCCATCACCTCCGAGCAGCTCACGCTCCAGTCACGTCCAACTTCCTCTGTCATTTGTGATAGACCCTATCTGAGATACTGTCTTGAGCTTTTTACAGTTTGTGAGAATTTTTTCTTCAGAGTATGACGAATAGAGGTATACGGTTTATCTTTAAGAGAGCACCCACCCTCCTGCCCGGTTGAGCCGGTAAACTCTGACCGCGAATTCCCACAATGGTCGAAAGATCAGGATTGTCTTTGAGAGATCGTCCCTCCAGTATTGAAATACGAGTCTAAGTGTCTTTATATTAACCTAGTTCATTATTACGATTTTCAACTTTCTTTACATAGATTCAAATTTGGTTTTGTCTCTAACCATGTTTTCTACTTTCTTCTGCTTAATTTTTCAATTCATCTTCCCATTAGAGAGTTTCGATCTTTGTTCTGATTTCAGATGATTTAAACATTCTGAAAAGCATTGGAGGTTGCTCCGTATCACTTGTAGGATTCAAGTGGAATTCACACACACAGCTCCTCCCAGCTAACCGGACGGTTTAAGTATCACATATTATTTGAAGACTTGTTCTTTTGTCACATACTGGGGTGCTCCGTATCACTTGTAGGTTCGAAGTAGAATTCCACACACAGCTTTCAAAGGTAGACCAGACGGTTTAAGTATTGGGTATATTCATTTAGAACGATTGGTGCTTTTGTCACATACGTCTTCAGAGTAGATCATTTGTTGCTGTTTGCCAGACCGTTATCACAGATTACAGAATCATTCAAATGAAACACATTGTAAGTAAACAACAGGTTGAACAAGTCACAGGTCTCTGCTTGGTCAGACACCTACTTCCCACAGGCAGCACAACCATCACCGCCTCTTCTGCAAGAATGTCCGTGCGCTACTTGTAAAAATTCTCAGAGCAGTATACTGGAATGTTCATTTTGTTTATTGGTGCACAATTTACATATATATTCATTACCACTACTTTTTTCAAGTCACATTTAATCCCTGTGTGATTTTTTGACACTTACAGTGTAAACACACCTCGATCCTACAGTGCAAACACACATCGATCTACAGTTCTTCTACACTTAATGCAGGCAATGATCAGGCTCAGAGTTGCTAATTATCACTAGAATGTATATTCTCACTAGGGGGTACTACGCACTCAGATCATGATTGTTAAGCCCCTCTCAGGTGTCCATCAGCATGCGGTTGATCACCTCTGTGTTTACTGGATGCCGTATAGGTCGGCACTTGCTACAATGTTGGCAATAATGTCATGATCTATATCTAGAAGGATTGATGTTTTTGCCATTAATGAGAAACCGACAGCTGGTTGTGTATATGTTGTGTATTCAGAGTTCACTCTGACTCGTGAAAGACACCACACTTTTCACCGTGTTTATCTGTTGTTTGCAAATCCCCCCCCCCCCCGCCCACCCCACCCATTTCTGCTGAAAATCATTGTACAACCCTCAGCAGGCTTCCTTCAGCACCACAATGTACAAGCATCTGCCGTTATGACTATTCCACCATCCTTCATCTCACATTCTACATTCTGAACACGTTTTTGCTGCTCTCAAGCTTCTAGCGAGGGCTTCTCTATATTTAATTCTACAGTGTTACATTCCTGGTCCGCCACTGTGTCACCGGTAACCCCACTTCCGTCTGTCTGGCGCCTCGTGCTGAAGCTTCACGCTCGGGGTCCATGACTGCTTTTACTATCTCCGCCATGTTGTACAGCCTCTTATACCACCAGGGAAGATCCTGCTGCTATAACAACCTGCTGCAATACCAGATGGAGCTAATGATGAGCAATGAGCAATTTGGATGAGTAAACAAGTCTTCAAACTCTCAGTAAAATCTATAGCACACTCGTTTGAAAAACTAATGACAGAGTACATCAGATTATTTCCATATTTGAACTGGTCAAAGTCATATAACCACCACACCACACTCGGCTAAAACAGGAATAAAACCTTCTTTGCTGACAAACCCTCCCGATATAGCTTTAACACACTGAGACACTCGGTTGAATACCTTCTGACAAGTACATAAGATTATTTCATATTTAAACTGGTAAAAGCATATAAACATCACACCATCCGCACTCAGCTAAAACATAATAACCTTCTAGCTGACAAACCCTTCCGCTATAGCTTTAACACGTACAAGTTTTAAAAGTTTTCAGTTTGTAACTAAAATTCATATGGCGGCCGATTGCCATGCGGCCTGCGCGAGTTCACTCAGGAAGTCACACTTCAGTCAATCTCCACACCATTACATAAACACAATAAGGCTTCTTAAAAGTCAGATAAAAACCACTAAAACCAGATAAAAGTTAGTTAAAACCATTAAAACAATTCTCTCTTCAAAATCACTCCGCCATCAACAGTTTTCTTCCATCCATGAGTTTGAAACGCACCTGCGTTAATTTAAATATGTCTTTGCGCGTCTTTGCCTGTCTCTGGCGGTATTTAGTAGGACACTCGAATACGTACTATTACGATACTATATACGTCTCATTGAGTATACTGGACATTTTTTCCGGCATATTTTCCTCAAACGATGCACAACACAACTTATTGATATGTGTATGTTTCATTTCTGTACATAATAGCTCACCTAATTTCACAGCAGGGTTTACTTGTCAAAATCTACTTACTTTATATAAGCGCACGTACGATGTCATTAGCTTATTCGCTGCAGTCCCGACTCTAATTGCGCATGTAAGGTAGCAATGAACAGTTTCTTTGAGTGTTTCGCTTTGATATTACACCTGGTAGCAGTGAACCGTGTATTTGTGTGTGATGCACACCGCTAGCCTTGACTCACACGTATACCTTACATGTGAACAATTGTATTCTGTGCTGATGTGTAATTCTAGCATTCCGTGCTACAAAAGGTGAATAATATTATGTAGCAATAGGTAACGCATGTCAAGGATTTGACCAGAGCGAGCGAGGTCGTCCACCTTGATTCAAATTGTTTGGTAGGAAAAACTGATGGTAAAAAATGGGAAGAAAGTGTTTGGTAAGAGAGAGCGTATTGGCAGTGATTTTTTTTTTAATGTTTTAACACACATGACTGATCTGTTATTATGTTAAACTTTGTCCCAGTTCCTACCCAGATATAATGATATTTTCTCTCGGCAGCTATTTTATACGCTTGCGAAAACCTTGCTTGTACTCATATTATATAACTATATATGTTAGGGGAAACAAGCTAATATACTCATTCACAAGTTCTCCATAGTATAATACATGAATGATGAAAGGAACTGTATACACTGAGAAAATTGTCATTCTAAATGTTTTAACTTTCGGATTGAATATAGTTTTCAAAACAACTATAAGGGATACTGCATCATGGAAACCACGGTCACACTCCACATGTATTCCATGATTAAACTGATTTAAAAAAATACTCGATTAAAACTAACAATAACTGTATCTGTACAAGTCATTATTATGAATAGAAGTTGTCTCGCTTAGAGACTGCGATTAAACAATCTTCTCGGTAAACCTCGTAATCATACGATGTTATTTCCGTAAGCATATGTTATTTTCCAAAGGAAAGTCCAACAAAAAATGTGTGACTGTGGTTTTGGGAAACTTTAATGGAAATTCCGCATGATAAACTCCGTTTGACCCAAGAAAGGTTGGTAAGCATGTACGCACATGACGTATCTAGATCGACATGCGCAATACTAACTAAACATGCTATTGCTATTGGACCTTTATATGTGGCTGCTTGGAGCATGAAGCTGATAGTATAGTCTAACCAAAATTGGTATCCTCATTTTTAAAGATATAACAATTATAATCGGGCTGTTCATATTGTCACTGCCTCAATCCCATGAACCCCACACTCCGACCCAACACACACAAAAGAGCGGTCTCGAAGGAACTGGCCGCTAAGAGCTGGCAGATCTCTAACCCGCGTGCGTTCGAACCTGTAGGTGGAATTCTGGAATCGTGACATTTCAGTACATTATAGTTGATCATACGATTTTGTGACCATGTTCCAGGTCATAGAATAGTATGTATGTTATTAATTTGTTTTTAATTTGTTTTATGGGTTATAAAAAACTTGTTAAACTATTCAATAACACTCATTTATTGCATGTGAATACGGGGGTGTCTATCCTACATACATTGTAATAAACTACTCGTATTTCTGCAGGGGAAACTTTCTTCAGTTTATTGATTGTAAATTGAAAATGATTTTTAGACAAAATTGGCGGATAATATATTAAAAGTGCGTAAACTGAAAGGAAAAAGAAACGCAGGTGCGTTTTTCCGCTATATATTGCATATACTGCACATTAATTCATATATTTTCCAGGAAATCCCAAGATGTTTGTAAAAAACGAAAGTGCAGTTAGTTAAAGCACACAACTGTGATTTTGTAGGACGTTTTAATCACAGTACACGTTGTAACAAGAATTCATAAATGCTGAGTTCCTCTTTGAAAAAATTGAGACAGTTGAGTAAGGTTTGCTCACACTGCTTGGAGCCAAATGCGCATTCTGACGTAATGAAACTTAAAGGGGTAACCATTGGTGTGTTCAGTGCTGTTTAAACCTTGTCATTCTAAAGGACAGGGCCTAATGTCGCCCCTGTACACACTGCGCGATTAGCAGTAGCTAGATTAAACATACAATATAAGCGGAAATACGACCCTGCGTTTCTTTTCGCGCTTCAGTATATATGTATAGTTTTAATTCGACAGTTTCTTGTTGTGGCGGCCTTTATAAGAAATGATACAGAAGTAACACGTTTTATCATGTTTGGGGCCTTATAAGAAATATACAGAAGTAAACATTGTATCATGTTGCGGCTTTAAAGAAATGATACAGAAGTACCACGTTTTATCATGTTGAGCGGCCCTTTATAAGAAATGATACAGAATGTAACACGTTTTATCAAGCAAACGGGATTTTATTTACAGACAAAGCAAACATCTTAAGTGGTAAATATTACTTATGTGAAAATCTTAATTTTGACTTATTTGAAAATATCTATATTAACTCTCAGGGACATCCACAAATCATTTTTTTAGATAAATATTTATCTATAGGTTTTATTTACCTTATTAACAATAATTAAGAAAACGTCTTAAATCGATAGAAAAGGGCGTTTAAAAACATAGATACAATTAACTAAGATATTGCTAAGAAGCTTATGATACGGACCCAGATTATATACGAAGACACACCCAAATTAATTTCCATAGGCTCCAAGAATAGGATGTCACAAATAGACACTTTATGCCGTAAACTGCATCCGTGACTGCAAGTGAGATTGACCTAGACGTATGATTATCTCGCAAAACACATATATCCTCCCGCGCATATTACAGATCTGTTCACAACCAATGACGAGAGTGCGCGCCTACCTTAGTTCCAAAACTTCAAAAGTGAGAACGGGCAGAATGAGTATTAAACTTGTATTTTTTTTTTCAAATGCATGCTAGATAACTAGTATATTTTTATTTCCTCCAAGCATAGGAGAGTATACATACATATACAGTCAAAATAGTCAAAAATATATACAAATATATACAAATCAACATATTATAGTTGACTCTTAAGAAATGAGTTCTTTAACTATTCAAGATACAGAATATTTACAAATCACATAAAACACGACAAAGATGAATTTAAATCATAAATAGCAAAGTGGAAAATAAATAAATAGTGAGCGTGGTGGTTGCATATTTAATTTCCTTCCAAATTCCTGATCGTTATTACACACAATTCTTATCGAATGTTTAGTCTCGACCACTGAAAAAACGTTTTACATCGATGGAAGGAACATATATATATTTAATGTGCACGGAGCTTAATTTATTTTATTTCAATTGTTGATCTAAAGCATAGAACCCACCCACAAAATACCACATATTTATGGACTGATGCTTTTGTATGGTGTTTACCGTCATTATGGTTGATTTTTTTTGATTTTTTGATTTATTCTTTTTTTGATTTATTTTTTTTATATATTTTTTGAGTGGTGGACGGACAGACCGCCCACCTTTTCCTGGGTAGAACAGTACTCCCGCAATCCGAAGAATCGGACACTGCCTCAATTACATGTCGAGCTCCCAATGGGATTCGAACCCCAGCGTCAGAGACGGGAAGGTTGAAACGCACGCCGTTAACCCTCGACCACAGAGACTGATGACGCATCAGCGGCATCACTATTGATCCATGTTATGACAAAACAACATCTCGCTCTTATGTTTCCAGACGAAAAAACGTTCTGAAAATTGCTGAAAATTAGCCAAAAAGAGTAATAATATTATTTTTTTTATAAATAAAGGGCCTGGTTGAAGTCTCTTAAATTCACTTAAAACTTGAAAACTACTTAAAAACGAGTGCACGTGCTGATTCTGTACGTTTTTACCTCAGATTTGTGCATTAATTCTTCAATATATATACTTGTGCTCCTCGTGTCATACAGCAGTGAAATAGACTGTTTAATGTTTAGGCAATAATAAAAGTAGTAGATCTATTTACTGAGAACTCATTCCGCTAAGAAGAACATTAAATAGTTTAATGATAATGTACATTAACAGTTGTTATGACTACTAGAGCTACTACAGACTGGAACTTTGTCTTCTATTTGAGATGGCTGGGCATTGTAATAATTTATCAGCGGAGCATATCGGCCCGTGTGTGCTCGATGGAATATTTCCAGTACCAGGCCGTGGTTCACACCACTAGCCTACTTCCAGGTTTAGGCGAGTTTTCATCTGTTGTCGTATTTCCCGCGTGAAGGCGTATCTCCACTATCTTTGGGGACTGTCTCGTCGTTTCCTGTATAAGATTCATTTAATGGTGGAGTCAGTTGGCGTGTTTTCTGCTTCCATTATGTCGGTTTGTGGGAAAACAACATTATCTTCAGTCTCGCTGCTATGGTCTGTCGCATCGCTATCAACACTTAAAGGTTCCATTTCGCTACTAAATGTGCTGGAAAAAAATAACAAACATGCAAGTAAACTAAATAATCCGCAAATGACGGTCCCGGTTGGCGATCGATCTCACTACCGCAAGCTACTGTAGAAAACCTGTTACCATTAACCTATAGTCGTGGTCCACCCTTTATAACATTGAAATGAATACAATTATACGCACGTTAAATAATAGACCGTAAATAATATAAACGTAATCAATATAATGCAAATTTGTGGTATGGTAATATGAATCGGTATGGGTTATTTGTCGGTTTAATGTAGCTTGTAGCATGATCACCGTAATTCCTTTTGTATTTGTAGGTGTAAATCGTTTATTGAACAATAATACCTGAGTTAGAGTATGGCTAGACAGTTGAAATAGACATGCTACAAACAAATAGAGTATGGTCTCATCTCGTTGGTTTGATTTAAACATCGAGGATGGGCTACTCGATGGGCTGACGCCTATCTCGATGTTTAAATGTCGAACCAAAGAGATGAGACCAAACTGTATCTATTACATATAATGTAGCGTGCATTTTAAATTATAGAATAAACATGAAGACGACCAAAGCACGTCGTTGAGGATAGAAATTGCAAGCATTTAAGTGACGCTACCTTTCAATGCCTAATTTCTTTTTGTATGCTGGTTGCATCTGAACAGCAGTATCACGACGATGACAAGAGTCACAATGACGCCGACCGCTGATTCACAACACGCTACCACAACCCAAGTGTGCGAAAACACATTACACTCTGGATCAACATATGACTGACATTCTGAAGGAAAAAAAGAATTTTTTAATCATTTATCTTTTTTTATTAAGAAAAACAATGAAAGTAAACTTCGTACATGTAATCTGTTGATCGTTCGGAGTGATGGAGCTGGCGTGCCTAGTGGTCAGTAC